>CM060571.1:13232500-13502500 GCA_030625065.1 Alectoris magna | reverse complement strand
CCATTGTCCTCCATGACTGAAACAACTGTGAGGTCAGCCAAAATGTCAAATTTAAGATCCTCACCTCGATAGCATTTTCTCTACAACCTCTTTAACAGCTCTGAAAATTATGTTGCAAGAAAGTGGATTGCTCTTACACAGCACCTTGCAGCAAAACACCTGGAATTGTTTCAACAGTGATCAGCTAAGGCTCAAAATCTTTATCAATTTCTACTCAATTTGGGGTGCTCAGTTTAGGACAAAATAAAGAGCTGTGCAGGCTAAATACGAAGTGGTTGTGGCAGTATGACCCAGAGCCATGAAAGCACTGGTGTAATGAAGTATAAAGAATTTAAACCAAAGTCGACGGAGACCAATCATACACTGATTCTTCAGCAACCTGTAGCTCAGGGACACTTTGTGGACCCTGTATGGCTGCCTTTCTTTTTAATTTTTATACTCTGCCATGACTCTCCCAGCCAACATAAACCTTATTGCATACTTTGAGAACCTGGCAAGCTTAGCTTTTGTTAGGATTGAGTCATGAGAATGTCACCCATGATCACATGGTCACATCACAGCATGTCTCTCTCATCTGACAGGCCTGAAATAAAATTTTCACTAGCACTGCAGTGATTTGAGTCAAACGTCAGGCATGCACAGTAAAGATGACAGCAGAATTAGACTGGCTTTTTCTAACGTTAATACAACAGACTCAATTAAAAACATCACCAAAGTCACCTGGCACTAACTGTATTGTGGACTGCTAAATGAAATATAATCCACTTAATGGACCCTTACTTTGGCTGCTTCTCCATGCTGGAGCCCTTCACACGACATCTTTGCTACTACTGTTACTGAAGATTAAAGCTAACTGGAGTATACGTATCTGGGCTACAAAGGCACCACAACTTTGATGTGCTGATGCAGGCTCAATCTCACTTTCCTAAGCAAAACAGGCATTCACAGGTGGAAATGCTTCATAGAGAGCCTGTGGGACTGAGACGTGGGCAATTTCTAAAGTTTTTGTTCATACAGAGTCCACATTTTCCACTTTTCGCTGCATTACTCTCTTACCAAACCTGTCCTACTTATCTGTAAAAGTAAGAAAAAATCCAATGGTTGTGGACACTTGAAAGTTTGAAAAATAGCTCCAAATTGCCTCTATTAACATCGCTCTTATTAGAGTCACTTTGTAAGTCAAAAATGCAGAACTTCAGAAAACAGGAATGTTTTTAGCATGCTCATACACCAGAATTTTCAAATTTTCTCCCTAAATTTATAAAGCTGACACTGAAAATCTTTACACAGTGCGCATTATTCTAACATGCACTGCATACAATGTATGTCACCAAAAATAATTCTAAGTCTTACTCCTTTGTAGTGTCACATACGGACTATTCCGATTAAGCATAAATTTCCTAATCACTACTTCAGCGAAAAGATTTAGCCTCTGTTTTGACATGGTAGAGCATATCACAAAGTATCTTGATCCCCACTTACGAGATTTACAGAGCAATGTCTCGGGTAAGCAATCATGATACACAGACATCTGTTATCTTTCTTATTCACAACTTCAGAAGGAAATAGTATTATATGGTGAGATTTTCAAAGGTAAAAACAGAGTGAAGTATTCAGCTGACACGGATTTTCAGTCAGCTGTCTAGCTGCCCTCTGCAGCTTCAGAAATTCTCTATTAACTATGATATTTCGCAAAGCAATGAAACAGCCTCATCAGAGATGTGTACCCATTTTGGCCAGTGTCAAAAAAAGATGATGTTTATGAGGGGCTCAACAGCGAAATGTTAGGGTGAAGGACAGAGGTAAGAAAAGAAATAAAGGGATGACTGGTATTTATCTTCAAAAGAAAATAAATATAGGCTAGTATGACAAAACTTTACAGCACTGCAGAATGTAACCCAGACACTGCTTTTTACCCTTTTCTTTAAACAAAACCATTGGCTCACCCAGTGAGATAGAAAGCCAACACATCCACACCTCTCACGGGCCATACCTTTTCCAGGTATTTTTTCCACAATGCTGAAATGATCAATGTTTAACTCTGACAGTGGAAAAACAAAACATGAAAACAAAGACAGGAATACTATTCCATGGAAACAGATATGCCATTATTTGTCCACAGTACTACTGCAGAAACCACACATTAGAATTTCAGTACTTCTGTATGTATTGAAACCTTTCCTCAAAACCTTACATCCTACAGACACATATTAAATATGATAAGTGTAAACAGACTCAATGTTTGCTTTAAAATGACTATTTTGAAAATGTATAATCTACCAGCACAAAGCAGAGTACAAATAAACCATGAAAGTATTTAGCCAGCATGCTTGCAGATGCTTACAGCTCCCCCTAAGCCCTGTGATGTAATTAATGGCCCAGGCCAGCCCATTTGGGCATATCCACACCATGCGACACCAAAGTTTGCACTGATTATTATAAGAACAAATGACATACTGTTATGCATTATCATATTTATACAGCTACTACATGAGAGCTTTTAGCAGAATTCCAAAAACTTCGAGCTGCAAATCTCTAGGTGCCTGTAGGGCACACACATCTCCTAATTGTATGGCAGCCTGGGAAAAGGCATAAAGGTTACATCAGATTCATTTCATCTCATTCTTTTATGAAATGATGAGTTTGATTGATGAAGTTGGGAAGTATAGACATAATTAATTGCACTGCTGTAAGATCTTTGATGAATACCCACTCTTCGTTTAATTAAAATTTAATGTTAAAAAAAAAAAACAGCCAGACAAACATTAATGAATTACAAAATGAATCATTAATAAGAGATCAATGGTGTTTCACACTTTCAGTATTGACAAAGAAGAAAAATACATAAATATTGATCAAGTCTGCAGATACCATTTGGTGGAGAACTAAACCACAGCACGAATAGGTCATCCATATCCAGCTAAAACAGACATCAAAAAAAGTCAAATGCCAGCTCATCTCCCAACAAATATAGGCGGTCATTCTTACCGGGTGAAGTATCCTGGAAAACAATAACTCTGTAGAGTATCTTAGAATTGTAACAGGTAGCAGACAACTCAGTATCAAGGGCACCAGGCCACAAGAGCCACGCAAATAGGTCTTCCGTTGCACAAGCAAGGAAGAATACAATTCCATTTGTTTTTCACTACTAGGAGACAGATCTTGAGGATCTACTTTTCAAAAGGATTAAATACTGACAAACTTCTTTCTTTTTCTTTTTCCACCTGCACAGGACAGTTAAGTGTCCTTAATTAGAAACAAGTGAAAGAAAACTGTATAAAAAGAGCAGTCACACTCCTAAAAATCCTTGTGGAATGCTGTCTTTTTGTCTATTTCTTTTAAAACAAAGAAACAAACATACTTTTACAAGTAAGATTAGTAAAATAGAATTCAGGAGTCATACCACTGTCTTTAATATGAGGAAAACAAATGAACTGACTTATATTTCACATCACACAGCGCAGAACAAAAGACATTTGCTTGGAGGCCACAGAACACCTGAAATACACAACTACATAGAATACTGGTGGGCAGGGTGATTACTACTAAATACAGATTTGGAGGGTTCCCTGTTGTCAGGCAGATTGTAGTTGAGAATTTTAGGATGCTTACAGTAGTTAATTAAAGAGAAGCACTGGGAGCATTGCAAGGCTATAAATTCCTCCCTCATACCTTATGGGGCTCAGTGCTGGAACTTTCCATATGTCTGTTTTTAACTGGCATAAACTTGTTTTGACCTTAATCAGCACTTTAGACTACCATTACATGGGGAGGAGAGAGAGAGCAAAGCAAGGGAGAAATTACTAATCAAAGAGGCTTGCTGCAAGATGCACGTAATGAGAAGATTGGCCCTCCTGATCTACCCACTAGAATGTTAAAAATGTCAAAACGAAGACAACACGACATTTTATAATCTAACTGTTCTACAGGAACATAAATTAACATACGTTTTGCAATCAAACCAGCAAGAACTTGAAGAACAGGTTTATTGTATCTGCAGGTGTCAAGTATCATAAAACATATAAATTAACAAGTCTGTAGATTATTAAATGACAGTTGAGATGCCAGCTTTCCTTTTTTTATCATGGAAGATATTCCCAGGATCTGTGACATCTGTGGTGGCTAATCCCCCATAGAGAAACTGACATTAAAAGGAATTCACACTGTGGTAAAGCCATGCACCATTACAATGTCAGCTATGGCTTCCCAGAGCTTTCCTGGATTCTAGGCTGAGGAGTAGATTATGAGTGAAAAATGACAAGGTTGGTTTCCTCTGTGCATTGCAAACAGCAGAACACATGAATGTGACTTTGAACTAATTTGCTGTGGTAAAGATTCCTAACCTACCTTTCACAAGAAAAAAATACATCCCTATGCACCACTGTTCTCATCTGCTTTCTTGAACGCCCTGCTAATCTCAAGAAACATTTTTTCCAACTACTACTTACATCACTTTCAGCATATGAAGTAAACATGTTTTTTTAATTTGAAAAAAAAAAAAGTAAAGATATCACTGTGAAATACCCCTGCAAGTTCTCCAAACACTGCACAGTTGAAAAATGTATGTTATTCACAAGAACCTTTCAGGGAAAGCCTCAGAACAAGGAATAAGCAAGCCTCTTCCCATACCACCTCAACCCATGTGGTTAATAAGTATAGTCTTGTCCCTGTCCCAAACCCCTCTACGCACACTTTCAATCCGTGACCTCAGAAAGGTTCCTGAATTCATGTTCCAAACTTGATCCCTCTGACCAGGAATCTAGGAACTTCTGTTCTTGCTTCCTCTGATAAAACCCTCCAAGTCAACAGCCTTTTTTTCGTTCAATTTCTGATCAGGACAGTATCATGATCCTTTTCCTTCTGCTTTTGGGTTGCCAACTTTACACCTCAGCAGGATATCCTCACTCTGATGTTACCAGATCCTTGCTGCGCTGTCAGTCTTCTGACACAAAGCAGCTCAAAGATTGAAGGCTCATGTCATTGAAGAATTCCATTGTCATTGTCCAAGAAATACAACCTATACAATCAGTGTAGGTCAAATGATTTTCCACTATCACGTGGTCAAAGAGAACAAATCCAAAAACTAACAGATGACTTTAAAAAAGAACTTAGTTTCAAAGTGCAGCTCCTTCACTGTAAGCGGCTGCCTGCTTGTAAGTAGCTGGGCCAGCAGTGGTAAATAAGTGACTGCAAGGAACAGTGGGAAGAAAAGAGGCAAATCCCCTGTACCAAACTGCGTCAGGAAAGAACAGAACTGCTACAGATCCCAACTGAATTTGTAGGCAGTATTTGACAGGGGAAAAAAAAAAAATAAAAAAATCCAAAAGAAAAGTATTTCTGTCCCATTACTTTTAGAAGTAAAACTCAAAGAGACACAACCTTCAAACATCTTGGACGAGGAACCATAAAGCTCAAGCTCATTTACAACCCAAGACTAACTCTTCATAACAGTACGGCAGTAACTGTACACACACACAAAAACATCCCAAATACTTCATTTCTAAAGTGTTAATCAGACTTTCCATGAGCCTTGAAACACAGCATTCTTTCATCCAAAATAGCATCCTCAAAGTAATACTACATATTTTTCCTTTGCTGCTATGACAAGAATGGCAGTTACTGACTACACACAGCTTCCACTTTCTTAGGCAAAATTACTCTTTAAAAAACAAAAAAAGAGTATTTTATACTAGCTTATGTGATAGTAAAGATATAAATGAGAACCATTTCTATATCATATTTACCTTTCATTGTAATTTACATCACTTACTACGTCTATGGTGTACACCTCAATTGCAATACCATCCTATCATTTCATATCTGTGCTATAATTATATATACATAATTATATATATATATTCATATCTCAATAGACTTCCATTCTTTAGCCCAGTATGCCAAATAATCTCTCAATGCATGCTTCCCCATGGACTGTATAACATCTAGGAAAAAAAAAGCATAATTAATTAGCACTGGAGAGAGAGAAGAAACTTCAACAAGAAGCCTTAAATAATTAAATAACTAAAATTAAGATTCAAGTTAAATCAGAAGAATCACATTAAAGAAAGATTGACATATATCATTCTAAAAATAATATAAACAATGTAAAGAAAGTGCTGATACATTTTTCCCCCCAGGAGTCACCTAAGAAAGGAGACAGCTACCTGGTGGAAAAAGCTCTAACACCATCACAACTAGGGCCCACACCTGGCACCCTTTTTTCATTATCATTTCTGTGAGAGCTACAGGAAAAGGCCGTTGTGGCAGCAGCCTATCCTCCAGCACCACCGTTTCAACTATATTCTGTCCCATCACCCTGACCGCTTTGAGCTGCAAAGACACACAATGAAAGTATTCCAGGCTTCTCAGGATTACCCGATCCTATAGAGAATAACAACAGTCACAGTGGATTGGCGGTCACTGAAAGTACCTGCTCTACTGCACGTGAATGCTACAGCAGCTCTGCACAGGGCAATGCCTTCTATCACAGCCCTGCAGGATTTTGCAGGCTCAAATCCTTAAAAAGTAAAGGAATTTTCTTATACACAATATGTCAGTTCTTAGTGTTCTATTTATTTTTAATCCAGTTACATCACAAATCACATAAGCATGAATTATGAGCAAATAAAACTGTGAGACAGAAAGTTTTCCTAAATTTTAAAAGCTTTAATTTCTTAATGGGATTTGATGTACGTTACATTTTGAGTCACTGAAAATATGATTAGGTAAAAATATAGAAAAATATAGAAAAATATTCTGGGCCATAATTTCACCAAATATAAAAAACTGTAGCTCCAAGCTATTTTGGGTAAGGACCAATGAAACCCTTACCCCTACAGCAGCACAGCCAGAGTACATGTCAGAAAACAACGTAATGTGCTATATTCTAATGATAATCAAAAAACAAAAATAAGACTAACAAAATGCATTTGAAAAGTAGCGTCAGTGGTCACATGAATGTGAAATCCACCAGCCTGATAATATCAGTCTCAAAATCACCTTCTTCCTTCTAAACAGTGGTGGGTTTTCACTATGTGATTAATACGGCCATGGATCCACAGATTCTCCCTACTGTTAAGCAAATGTTTATCTGATTGTGGAACTCAGACACTGAAATATGGAACTTCAGTTACACATGGAAGCAGCAGTTCCTGTAATGTCACATCTGAAGTCATATCAGATATCCTTTCAATAGTATAAAAATCTCAATTCTATGCAATATTACTGGAAAATCAATACTGACCTAAATGCTGAATAATATGCTCAAAGAAAATGAGTGAAGAGGTAGCACAGCAATAACATTCCAAGTGGTATGTGCTGCACACAAAAGTACTAATGCTGCCTGCCCAAAGTAAGGTGCGTGCAAGAAGCATGCATTCAAGCTCTTCAATGGCTTAAAGGCTAAAATGTCACACTGACAACAGAGTACCTCCCTAGGAATGGGAGTTTGACCTACAGGTAATCTTATAAATTGCCTCCAGGCTAGGAGGTAGAGCAGCCACTTGCCATAAAGAGAACAGCTTAAATTCCATTTTGTCATGGTAAAAGCTGAACGTGGAAGCCACCACTCCCAAAACAGTCCTGCAACCCTGGTTTGGTGTTCTAGAGGTTGGGACAGGTGGACTGCGGTTTTCCCTCACGTCTGAATGCTAAAATCAGCCTAGAGATTTTTGGTGGAGTCACATGCAACTTAAAACTGAGCACTAAAAACAGCTTGAGGCAGCCAGAGGCAAAAAATAAAATAAAATTAGGCAGCAGGAAAGTCAAGGACACAGGAAGAAAGGCATGGTAATACAGCCCTGAGAGAAAACTGGGAGAGAAAGCAAGAGCAACTACACCTTCTAAAACAAAAGATTAGGAACTATAAGCCAGGAAATTTTTTTGCTGCCATTTAATTCCAACCATTATTAGAACTTCACACATTCTCTGTGAATATGGAGCTGCTCTTATGTCTTTCTACATAAAAAAGTCTTCCCTTAACAGAAACAACCTGTAAAACTCTGAATAACAAGAAATAAAGCTCTTATGCTATTAATATCCTGCATTTATGAGATACCAGTTGTCATCAAGAATACTGAGTGTAGCAGCCACTCCCAGAGAAACAGACCCATTGTAAAACATTCAGCAAGTGGTTAGGTGATTAGTAAAGGACAGTGAAACATCTATCTACATTTGGCTAAAAATAAATAGGGATGAAAGAACATGACCAGATTTGCTACAGATGCCAGAACTTCAAACACCTCTGTTTTGGAGGATATTCCTCATAAGCACCCACGCAAACAGTGTGTGTATTCATGTAGATCATGATCTACATGATCTAATGCACTGAGGTGATTTATCATAAAAGAGAAGGGGGATTTATCGTTGCACCTGTAGTAGGGGTGACACACAACTCATACCAAGAGGTCACTTCAGCACTTTCCTTCAGCAAGATTATTTTATTCTGAAAGTATAAAATGCTCACTCTAATAACTCAGATATTTTAGGGACAATGCACTATCAAAAACATCCCTTCTGTGGTCTTACATTACATAGAGCCCTAAGAAATGGCTGCATAAGAAGAATTCCAGTTTAGTGGACGTCTTTATAGCCTCTGTATTGTGCAACGGTTGAGGTACACAGAACTGCTTTTGTAATCCGGAGTTTTATCTTTCAGCATTATCCTGTATTTAGTTACACTGTGCATGTCATCCGCAACGCTAAGGAACCAGCCTTTCTTGATCAAACAATCAAGACCCACCACTTCTAGTTATTCTGAGCAGTAGAGTTCTACATAAGTAGCTCCTATATAATAAGCACACTTCTGCTAAAAAGATAATCAGTGGGACTAACCTGAGAAGTATTAACTAGAATATATGCTAAAATTAAAAAGAAGCCCAACAACCCAGAGGTCCAGTACAGTTGCCAACATTTTTCCCTTTCGTGTGTTCTCTAGAGGGGGAATCAAAACTGAACTGTAACCAGGAAACCAACATAATAGCATGAACTGAAGTTTCTTTCATCTAAAATGACCCAAAACGCCCTCCTGAAAAGAAAAAAAAAAACTTGTCTTCCCACACTGCTGCTAAATCTCTGCGTTAGAAATCCTTGCAAATCTAATGCGCTGAAGAAATGTGATGAAAATGAAATTAATGTACTTTTGTACATTTGAGGATTTGGAAGAATCCCCTTTCTTTTGAACATATAAAATGAAAAGATCCACAACACCCAGAAGGCTGTGAATAATTATTTTTACTAACAGGACTGCCAGAAATTTTTAAACACTTACTAAGCACAAGATTTCAAGATAAAAAAAAAAATTAACTTTTAAGTTTTTTTTCCCCAGATTCCTTTCCTCAACAGACTTCACATAAAGAACTTATTTCAATTTTCCCCTCTATTAAAAATAAATGACATTAATAAAGCCAAGGAGGAGGCATCCCTATTCATCTAAACTCTGTGAGGAAGCATATTTATACAGATAGATGTGGTAGCGAACACTACAAATCACTCAGAAGTGAGGCTGCAGCTCTTTAGTTTTGGCCTTCTTGTGAAGTAAACAATATGCCTGATTGTGCTCTGTGACTTACTGATTGCAGAGGTGTCACTCAACAGCATATTCTCACAGCTGACACGAGATACACGTTCCTCTTATTTCTTGTATATTTTCGGTAGCTGAAGTTCTGTGCTAGACAGTGTAAAATGAAGGCTACGGAACAAAACTCAGAATTATTTATAATGAAAGCCAAATTCTTCTCTTGTTTGTACTGAAGTAATCCTACAGTAACTCAGTTTCGAGAGTAAAACTGAGTTTTGAATAAATCTGAGCTAAAATATTCCAGGAGTTGTGCTAACAAACTGTAAAAAGTCTTTTTTTGCCTTGTGGGCTAAGCTACACTCCTAGGAGGAGGTAGCATTTAACTGTTCATGAAATATAGTATTCTTGCTAAGAAACAGTGGGCCTGCCTATTTCACTCTTCTTTCTGGTCAGCAAATATTACTATCAATACTTGATCTATAGAACGAATCGATGTCGGCTCTGAAATCCCCACCTGCCAAGCTTGACATAAGAATACAAGTACTTTTAACCTCTGTAAATCCAGATCTTAGATCGGTGGCAGCCAAGGCAGTCAGTTGTTACAAAAGCAGGAGAACATCCTGGCTGCAAAGTGCCTTGAACGTTACATTCACAAAATAAGCTTTTTCAGCACAAGGAAAATGATGTAATCCCTATGGTCAATGCATATTACAATCTCCATCTAATAAAAAGAGGCTTGAAATCTATCAACAGAGACTACCAGAAGTTTGACTTTAATTTTAAGACTCACACATTTAACTGAAAAGGTTGTTACTTAATTAACTGCCTGCTGGCTAAGTGAAGTCATCACACTTACGCCCTTACTCCCCGATCCAGCTGACACGAGCACACACTAGCCCAGTTAAGCCATGTTTCTTTCCTTGATTATAAATCCAAAGGCACCAGATATCTAGCTGACTTATGGAGAAAAATGCGCAGAACTCTGACAGCATTATTACTGCCAAAGTATTAAAGCAAAAAGAGTGGTCTGTGGACGAGAAAATGCTATGGAACTTTTCTGCAATAAAGTGAATTAAACCTGAAAGATATTCAAGTCAATGAATCACCTGTGTAAACCGGTAATCTCCAAAAATACCAGCACTGTCACCTGGTTTACCTTAGACAAACAAATGCTCTGTTTTTTTTTAAAATCAGATTGTGAAATAAGCTTCCTTGATAGAGTTACGTCGTTCTAATGAAAGTTTGAAATAGCTGGGGGGACTGCTAAGTAAGCCATTGTATGAAAGCAATGCTGTATTTCTGTGGAACGCTTTAACACTACAGTGATACTGACAGGAGCATGAGAGTCTAAGGCAAACAGCTTCCCTTTAGAGAAAGCTTTTCGCTTTGTTATCTTCATCATTAATAATCATTCAGACCCACTTTATGCATTAGACCTTTTCTCACAAAATAATGCTTATTTTAATCACTACAGTAGAATATGCCGTGCCACTTGCAGGCAGGTAGGAAGGTGTTCAAGCACTGTTGAGTCACACATCAGCAAGCAGCTGCAGAATATGGTGTTACTTTTAAAGATAAGAACCATGCACAATCTTTAGATACCCAAAGATCAGGAGAAATATGGTGAATCACGTATCTAGCATTTTTTCCTCTAGCTCTCCCTAAGTGGGAATTTTTTCCCTAAGTGGGAAATGTTAGTAAAAGTAGAAAATAATTTTAAAGAATGCTTTTAGAGGAAAGATATTCTCCTCTGCATCCTTCAGCTTTTAGCAAGTACTTTCATTACACAGAAGTGATTATTACTTTGTGTTTATAGTTATTGTTAGAAACATGTGCAAGTCTTTTGAGATCACGTGTTGAGCAACAATCAAAACCAAATTAATATACTCAGCATGAGATGACAAAACAACTGCTTTCTGTTCCTTTTTGCTCCTGAGTTCAGCTTAGCAATACATCTCCAGAGAATTTAGTTTTGGTTTTTACCGCATTGCTTATTGCTGTATTAGCATTATTCCTTTCCCAGGTCTTACAACATGAATTATGTCAGAGTAATAATGAATCAAATCAAAACACAGAGTGACAGTGTTTACCTTATGTGAACATGGTATGAGACTGAAATTAGACTTGCTAAAATGCACATGCATAAAACTCCCTTCATTTAGATACATAATGGCCTACCATTTAGTAGTCTTAAGTATATGTATGTATGCATTATGAATGAATTATAGTTCGGCACAAAGTGATACAACGTTGGACCTGTTAAAAGTTCACCATCCAAAAAGATTTTTTTCACATGCTGTGGGAATACATTTTACATCGTTATTTAAGCCTTAATGGATTTTTTTCCACTTAAGTCTTACCATTTCTCATCAAACTTGGCTTTCTGATCTTTGCACAACTGTAACAGAACTTGACAACTCCCAATTACCTGCAGTTCTTCCCCCTGCCTGCTGAATGTTCACTGATGTGCTTAGCAATGCTCATTCTTCCTAAGCAATTTTTACTTAAATACTTCCTATTTTTCCTCTCTTTCCTCCCTGCATAAAGTAAGTTTGCGAAACTAAATCATTTATAAGCATCTTATCTGTCAAATTTCAGTGCTTGTTATGTAAAAATGTATTCGCATCATTGTGGTTGCTCAGATGAGCGTTAAGTTGAGCCAAGTAGAACTGAGATCCCAGCACTTCTTAACAAGCGCAATGAGGCTGGTAAGAATTTGATCATCTTGCAGGCTACTGATGAAACCACTCATTTGGGTTATCGTCTCATTTTTTTTCCTTCCTCCTATTAAAAAAGGCCTATGAACAGGCAGAAGGGACTGAAGTAATAAAAATTAGACTGTACTTCAGTTAAAAATCCTCCAAATAATTATCTCAATCACAGTGTTGTTGATGTTAAAAACGTGCATCGTTTTTCCCACCTGGGATAGATTCTGTGTGTTGCTAAATGCAGGCACAAGACCAAAAAAAGAAAAGTATTTCAGTAAGAATTGCAATAAAATATTTTTTTCAATTTAATCAGAAAAATAAGCAACCTGATTGGTAATCAAAACATTAAGCCTAATAAAAACTCTCTAACACTTACTTTATCCCATACTCGTTCTAAATAATTTTTGTTTCTGTCAATAAGAATAACAATCCCAAAGTGTTAAGTAAGAAATCTGCAGGCTGATCAAATAAACCCAGTGCTATTTTATCTTAAAAAGGCCATCAGACTTGTAGAGAAAATACTCACAAGTAGTTTGAAAACCATGTTATGCTACACTTGCATTTAATAAGGTAACAATTTACATTTATGCAGCACCTATTATTCCAAAGCAATTTACCACTCATAGCCTGAGATTATCACTTCATCTCCAGAGAAACTTGGCAACTATAAGTGTTACTCTATACAATAAAGCAAGAATTCTGGCAGGTAGCAATAACTATAAGGTTTCAGTCAAATAAATATGACTTATATTTATCCCTACAATGAAATCAAGTAGAATATTAAATTATTTTTCTGAAGTTGTATTGTCTTTTTCTACGTAGCATCCACTGGCAAAACCAGAAATAATTTCCATAGAGAGCAGAAAAATATTTGCAGCATGCTCTGCAGCAAACCTTCCCAGCAATACTGGTGGTCCAACAAGGACTCAGGAAGTGCCATCTACTGTATGCTTAAAACTGCTTCCTGTGCTGCTTCCTGTGCGTATGTTTGGCTGAAGAGCACTCAGGAATAGTTCCAGTTTGGGAGCTGCATTTAGAAATATCTCTAGCTTTCCCACAAATGAATAAAGATATTTCAATACAGGATCAAAGAGAATAAAAAAAATAGAAATCTCAATCATTCAAAATGCCACAATTTCCACAAGCAGAACTGTATTATCTTAAAACAAATGTACTTTGTATACTTTTATTTTCTGTTAATTTTATCTCTGGAATACATATTTCCACGCTTTACTCTGCATCAAGAAGGATGAGAGAGTGCTCCTTTGGAAAGAAAGAAAAAAGAAAACAAAAACAAAGGAAAACAAAACCCTGAAGGCTAGAAGTTATGTGACTCAATGTAATTTGGGCTTAGGGGCAAAAATACTGGCTCTCTTGCTGTAAGGTTAAGCACAGACAATGTTGGTTTTCCAGGACATAGCAGCTTGGCATCAGAGTAGCTCTAACTGAAATTCACGTATTCTATACGGTGGGGGGGGGGGGGGGGGGGGGGGAGGGTTGGAAGGTCATATTAGCCAAATGAGGACAGAAAATTTAAAACTGATTAAAAAAAAAATACAGCTTCTTGCCCAGTCAGCCCGTGGAACCGCCTGTCATAAGATAACAGAATAAAAACAACACCAAAAAATCATGAGTTTAAAACTCAAATTACATTGGATCATTCCATTCTCAGTATGCAAGACAATGTCCTTCTGAGAAATTGGGGTATAACACCAGGGAATAACCATGCCAGCACGCATCTCAGTTGCCTAATGCAGGTCTGTGTAAAGTTCTGTAAGCCTGGTAGGCAATTTTTGGAATTAGCAGTCTCCTTTGGAGGCACGAAGAGAACAGAAGAAGGGCTTACAGAAAGGTACACAAAAAATCCATTCCAGTTCCAAGATCACAGCCTGGTATTTCCCCCAGGCCTGCAGCACGCTGCAATTCAGTTAGCCTTCCACCAGAGTGGGGAAGAAGGAAATGGCTGCAGCGAGGGGCTGATCTCTGAAGCGCATTGCAGCAGTCAGCTCAATCGCTGGGGTGATTGATTGCGTTTAATAGGAGATACAACAACCCCATGAGAAGCACTCTTATTGCTGTTTTCATGTTTTAAATTAACAGAAAGAATAAATAAAACATTGTGATCAGATGAAAAAATTAGAAGGACTTCGAGCAGCAATGTGAACACCCTGTCGGAATAAATCATAAACATGTACATCCACCTGTATCTCAGAGCGAATCCTTCATGCAGTCTGACAAGGCCATTTTGAATTGATCACATCCAGTTCTTTTCAGACAATCACGCACAAACACTTGGCATAACAACGTTAATAAGCAATGACAGAAGGAATCTGTGTCTATCCAAACAGACCGCATCTGAGCAGTTCCATGATAAAACCCTTAAATTCCTTCCCCCGCTCTCTGGACCAAATTCTTTATTTATTTTTTCACATGTGATTAAAAAGAAAATTAAAAATGGATCACTTACTGGTCACTTACTACAGTTCTTTTGGCAAACTCTTTCCATAGAAGTGCAGCATAATAAGGAGAAGCATAAAGAGGGCGTAGCGGAGTCATGTTTCTCTCAGCAACTGCACCCATATTCCCTCTCATACCACATCACACTAATTATTACTAAAGAATTTGGAAGAACTAAAATCTGTACAGCCCAGCCAGAAAACGTCTCTCACAGTTTTCATTTCATTTCATTTTTCCTACCGTCAACTTCCAATCCCAGCCCAACTTCTTAAAAGAATCTGTATTCTACTGCACGGAACAGGTTGAGGTATGTATGTATATATTTATTATTATTATTTATAAAGAATTTAAACACAGCAAAAGTTTGGGAGTATTAACAGCAATGACTACTTCACATTCCCACCTCACTGACTATACCAAAAATTTTCAGTAAAAAACTTAGGAAAATAACGAAGCCTTAAATATGTGATGAAGCCTTAAATATATATGAAGCTGTAAAACTAAGGGAAACTGAAGCATTTAATAAAAGAAACATCCATGTCTCGTTACAGAACATCATAACAGTCTAGTGAAAATGCAAAAAGAGCCATCGGCTGTTCCAAGAGCCATACTCAGAGAACTGAAAAATATCCTGAAAGAAGAGAAGTGGTTCACTTCAGCTCAAGTTTGCAGAGCAGCATTACCCTGATGCTCCTGTCCTCACTTTTGTCCCTTGACACGAACACCAGCGCACACAGCATACATTTCTGTCTGTGCACACAGTGTTCTGCAGACCTCTGTGGCATCCTGCTGACCTCAAACATTTTGCACAAGAGGTTTGAACAGGCAAAGGAAGGCTGAACAATTCATTCTCTTTGTTGCGTGGAGAAAAACAAACGGGCCCCACCAAACTAACCTTTCCCCATCACCCTCCCTCCAGATCCTCACTGCACCAGTGTGCCTGTGTTTCAGTGCTGCCACACAAGCTGAGCTGTAGCTGCTGCAGGTGTACCTGTTTGCAGTCACACTGCAGTGGGGACACTGCTGGCACCCCTTAGCCCTGCTCTCCCTGCAGCTTGCTGTTTGAGGTATCTCCCCAGGAAGTCCAACGGCACAGCTTCTCCCCAGCTTCTCAGTCACACGTAAAACACAGAGCCAAAGAGAAGCTGCTGCACCTGTGAATGTGAGAGATGCCCAGCCTGCAGCAGATGAAAACCAAGGCTTTTACTGGGAGACATACACAGTGGGGGCTGCCGATGTGGTCATCTCCATTTTTAATTTTAGCTTTTCCACTGTGAACCTTTTCAGGATCCCTGAACTAGCAAACAGAACACCAGTAACTCGAACACGGGCGCCTTCAGAGAAAGCTGAGCTAAAACCGCAATTGATCCTAGTAAATGTACTTGCTTGGCTTCCTGCTTGAAATTAAAGGTCTCCAAAAAAGACTGCTCGTAGTAATAACACATCCTGGGTTTAATCAGATAACCACCACTGCTTTAATAAGCAAATAAGTGTGGTCTATTGTGTGCATTTCTTCAACTTTGACATGACTGGTTCATTTTCCTTTGCGTATTACACCACCAAGTGGCCTAATGCTCTTTATATTTTCTTCTATTTACCAAGTTTCCTCTAGAGATACCAGAACAGAAAACAAAATAAAATTAAAAAGCTGAATCGCTACATAAGATAAACGAACTAACCAGAGCAGAACCTGAGAGATCCAGCTAGGTGCTTGTAGCTCATTTTCTCCTATTATACCTTATAAGTACAAACTTAATACAAGTGTAAATTTGATTATCATTTTTCCCTTTTAGCATCAAATTAAAACTTACTAGGAAGCAAATCATCTCCACCTTTGTCTGGGTAATACATGCGCCTCTGCCAGTGACACCTCTGCTCCCTAAGTAAATTAGCTGCTGCAACTGCCCATGCAGCCTCCAGCTCCAACTAGTTTGCTATTCAGGCTTCTCCCTCTTTTTGCTCCAAGTCCTTTGCAATCCACGTGACCAGGGAGAAGTGTGGATGTGGGATACATTTTCCACTCACCTCCACTCATGAAGGAAGCTAGATGGATCTAGTTGAATCCTGTTTAATTTTCCCAACCAATGCAGCAATGCCAGCCAACAACCAAGGTCATAAATGTTTAAATTTCATGCAATTTCATGCACATCTAGCAAAAAAATTTGCTACTTAAGTTCCAAATTATGCAACAAGTTATTCCTTCAGGTGCACAAAATCACTTAAAAAGAAATGTATTAAAAGAGGTCCCCACAGGACTTGGACAAGGTCACGGGGAGGATATTTGCAAAACACACACTTTTGCAAACACACACAAGACCAACAGCATGATCAATATGACGGCTCTGTGGAAAATAAGGTGATCTTCCCTAATTACAAATGAATGACAACCTCATTGTAATGATTATTACAGGGCTTCCCCTGATCAGAGCTGGAAAGACATCATGTAAAGGAAGAGGATGCAGGGATAAGATTCCTTCAGCTTTCCTCTGGTCCTACAGGTAACAGCAGAGCCAGCTGAGTAGGCAGGAAGACGTATGCACTCAGTCCTTAAGGAAGTGACAAAGCCCAACAGCAGTACTCAAAGAACGCACAGAAAAGCAGAATCTTCTCTTAACAAGCTTCAGACAGTTGAACTGTATTTGAAGGGCTGTATTGTATTTTTGAGAGGAAAGGAACACGTATCTTTCAAACGGAAAGACAAGCTAGAGAAAAGGAGAGCAAAATGGTGTATACTCTAGGAATGAGTGCCTCTACTACCAGTTAAAAAAAAGTACCTTTATCTGATCCAGGAGATGTTATTGTATGAGACACCTGGAAAAGGCAGTGCTGGCACTATCTCACCTCACTCCTTTGCATATAGTTCTCTCAAACGTCGTTAGATTCAGGGTAAGATTAGTCAGTGAATTTCAGAAAAGAAACTGAACAAACGGTCTTGCCATACAACACTTAAAAGAAAAAACTTAGAAAGTCTGCCAGTCTTCTTGTGGGAACAGAGGATACAGCAACTTTTTTTTTTTTTCATTATATAAAACATGTCCTTTAAACATTTACTAGTCTTGTAGTTTCTACATGTGGCCACATCCCAAGCAAAAGCCCTCTGCATCTCACCAAAGCATGCTTAAGAGCATTCGCTGCACGTGTAATGAGAGCATCAGAGGATCCAGATGTGACTTAGAAAAACAACTGCGTCTGTTACAGCTGAATTTAAACTACTGGAGTGAGATCAAGCGGGAGAGCTGCGGTTTGCTCCAGAGCACCACCCACCACACAGCCCTCGGAGCGCCGCACCAAAGGGCAGCGGAGCTCACCAGGAAAGCACACAGCCGTCACATCTCATTGCGCTCCCAGCGACCCAACGGACAACGGGCGTGTTCCTGTAACTCCTCGCGCTAAAAATCATCCTTACGAGGATCTATAGATATATGTATCCTACGTCCTAATTAACATCTAATTATTATTTTCTTTGGCTATAGAATATCACAAGTGTTTCAACAAATCCAGGGAGTACTTACAGCGTTATTGGGTGGGATTAAAACTACAGCTTCTCCTGAGATGGACGCGGTCCCTTCCTGCACTCAGCTTCACAGGGCGACATTTCACGAGGCCTCACAGAGCTGGGCCGGGCAGGAGCAGCAGCCGGGGCAGCGCTGTCGAAACAGTAACGACCTTTAACTTTAAGAGAGCTCCTAGGAGGCCCTCATTAATATGTAAAGCGAAGTTATCTGTAACTTGCAATGGACAACACAGATACATTCCCCGTGAACGTGCAACTGACGAGCAAAGGGCTGCACCGCCGCTCTGAGGCGCTGCTGGGAGCCCCGTCCCGCGGCTGACTGCGCGCGGCGCTCCCAGCGCGCGGCGTACCGGGGCCGGTTTGCAGAAGCAGCGGGGCTGAATCCCGCCGCCTGGCCTGGAACGCCGCGATATCCCAGAGACGTGAGGGGCAGAACCGCGGGGACATGGCCAACGGAGCGGGCGGTGGCTCCGGGCAGGATTTCCAGCCCGCGTTTGAGCGCGGCGCGATGTGCGGAGGGGCCGTGAAGAGAGGCGCGCGCGCGAGGCGGGTGTGAGGAGAGGGGCGCCCACGGGACTGTGAAGGGCGGAACACCCGATGCTGTGAGGGGGAAGGACACTGGAGTCTGAGACAGCTCTGCAGAAGCAGCACTTGCTGTGGAACAAGGCTGAGCAGGGAGAGGTCAGAACAAACACCGCCCGACCTCCCGCTCACCGTCACGGGGCACGGCCCCGCCGGTCGGATGCCACCGCCCACCCGACGGCTGCCGCCCGCTTCTGCGCCTGCTCCAGAATTTGCAGGAGCACCGCCGAGCTGCCAGGGGGCGCTGTAGGGCAGAGACTCCTTGCGCGGCCGCTCGTGCCGGGTGCGCGCGGCGCCGCTGCTCGGCGGGGCCGGTATCCGCCCCGGCAGCGCGGTTTGTCGGGCCGCCATGGGGAAGAAACACAAGAAGCACAAGTCGGACAAGCACCCCTACGAAGGTGGGTGGGGAAGAAGGTCGTGAAGCGCGTGCCGAGCCTCGGGCCTGCCGGCCTGGCCCAAGCAAAGGCAGAGGGAAGCCGGGGCCGGGCAGAGAGCCGCGGCCGGGCCTTGGCACCCGCAGCCGGGCGGGGAGGGGAGTTACAGCCTGGGGGGCCCGGGGCGCCCGGGGTTACAGGCTGTGCGTGGTGCGGGCGGCGGGGGGACAGCTGTGGTGGGGGGAGGAACGCATTGTCTGTGTCGCTCGTGCTCCTCATTTCTCTGCCGTCTTAAAGAGTACGTAGAGAAGCCGCTGAAGCTGGTGCTGAAAGTTGGAGGGAACGAAGTTGCCGAACTGTCCACTGGAAGTGCGGGGCTTGATACGAGCCTGTATGAGGACAAATCCGAGCATGAAAAGCACAAAGACAGAAAAAGGAAAAAGAGGAAGAAGGGAGAAAAACAAGTTCCTGGAGAAGAGAAGGAGAAAAGAAAGAGAAAAGTTAAGGTATGCATTTGTGTGATTGTGTATTAGTGAAAAAGAACAACAACCCCACAGAAAAATACCTTCAACTTTGTCTGCCCTTATTGCCAGACAGTGAGCAGACACACCTGTCACTTGTATCCTTAATGACAGAGTGGTTTCGGTTGGAAGGGACCTTAAAGATCATTTAGGTCCAACCCCTCACCACCCTCTGAGTCATTACTGTTTTCCTAATGTCTAACCTAAATCTCCTCTCTTTTAGTTTAAAGCCATTCCCCCTTGTCCTGCCCCTATCAGACCGTGTAAAAAGTCGGTTCCCCTCCTGCTTGTTAGTTCCCTTAAAGTATTGGAAGGCCACAATGAGGTCTCCCTAGAACCTTTTCTAAGCTAAACAAGCCCAGCTCCTTCAGCCTTTCTTCACAGGAGATGTGCTCTAATCCCTTGATTAACTTCTTATGCTGGAATGCATTCAGACTCTGTGTACTCGTTTTGCCAATTCCTTTGTGTCAGGTATTCTAGAAAAAGGTGTGTAAAGTCATCTCAAACACTGGCCAGTATAAACATACAGAAAGTTAAAAACAGAAATAAATGCTGTCTAAATAAATTGATTTATATAAAATGGAATTAAGACATCACTGGTTCTTAATTAAGAAGAAAATATAATTCCTTTTGGGGATTTTTTTACCTGATCAGTATTTATAACGCATTTATTTAAAGCATATGGTTACACTCTCATTTTAAACTTCCTATATCTCTCTTACTAATTTTTGTATGAACTTCAGAATCATCCCAGAGGTATCACTGGATGCAATTCACTGTGCAGAGGCATTCCTGTCATGCTATAAAGGCTGTCTGTGGTGTTTAAAAAAATAAATGTTCAATGATAGATTGCATTGTATGGCTGAATTATTGTATTGACCAGTAGATGGAGACAGTACATAAAAAATGCAGGGTTTCTAAAGCCTTATAAACATCGTGTGCTTTTTCTGAGATTTGTTTTGTTTTCATTATGCAAGGTTGTTTTGAAAAATCTGGAGAGTGTTCCATGCAGCCCTAATGCTGATTTTGCAGGTCCTCTGAGGTTTTGTAATAATTTTTCTCCTAGGAGGATAAGAGGAAACGCGATCGAGAACACCCAGACAGTGAAGGAGAGCAGGAGCTGAAATGTCAGACCCCTATCAGATTGGAATTGTCACCAGAGAAACCATTGACGAGTACTTTATCAAAACAGGAAGGTAGAAAAAAAATCTTTAGTGAATTCTAATTTTCTTCTACTGACTTACTTTGTATTTTTGTTTATGTAACAAGTGGCCTGACGTTTTTTGTCATCCCCACCTTCTTCTCCAGCTCCTACAGCTATTGAAACTGTTACCATATACTTGTTTTGAAAAAATAGTATCTACTGCCCCTGTCAGTATGTGTAGAATATTGAGGCCAATGAGAAAAGTATGTCTACATATCCTGTTTTTTACCACTGTATTAGTTTATGTAGAATTCTCAAGTAAGATCAGTTTTGTTTGATTGATTACTAATATCTTGGAAGTTCAGTATCACTTGCAGTCAGTTCCATTTCATATCTTTCCTAACCACAATTCTTTTTGGTCTAGAGGTGGAGCAGACACCGCTTCAGGAAGCTCTGAATCAACTCATGAGACAGCTACAGAGGTAAGTATCCGTGCTGCAGGCTTTCAGAGCTGCAAAATGAATGTAACGTACATTTAGGGAAAAGGACTGTAAAAAGTTTAGTTCAAATACTACTGGATAAAACACATTTTACTGGAAAAGTAGGTATAGTTCCTATATAAGAACTTTTTTTCCCTATGAGGTTAGAATGAAGTTACCAAAACTATAATTTCATTTATTTACCTTGAGTTCTCCCATTTTTTATATAAAAAGGAAGTACGTACTTCATAAATGTAAATTATGTCTTTAACCAAATATTAATTAACCAAATATATTTTGACTAATCAGAATTGCAGAAGCTGCAGTTCCTTCAGGTAAGCTCTGGTTCAGGATATTCCTTCTTAAAGTCAAGAATTAGTGTACGTCTTAAAGTGGTTGAAAGACCTTTACCCTATTTTACCAGATTAAGCTCAAAATGTTTGGGAGGTATCTGGTATCAGGTTTGGGAAACTGACAGCATACTATCAAAATGCGTGTGTACAAGTAACTTTGCAGCTAGGAGTGAAAATCCATAAGTCATAACTAAGCCACAGGAAGAAGACCAGAAACGTCAGTGGTTTCACCAGCATGCGGTAACAGCGAGGAATTCAGCAACATTGGCATGGGAGGCCAGTCTGAAATTATAGAGTTCATGGAAAAAGGAGAAAAATCAACAGTTCTGGAGGAGAAATTCCTACCAATTTATCAATGTAGCTTTATCCCAAGGAGAGAATACCAGGGAATGCTTAATTTTAAAACAGCTGTTAAAACTGTGTAACCTGAAAGTGAACATAACTCTGAATACATGTTCTATTGTGGCTTTTACTCCCTTCCAGTAATTCCAAAGTAAGCAAGCTAATTAATGAATGACAAGTATACATTCTTATCACATTAATTCCCTTTGTTTTACATTGACCTAGTTTTAATTAAAAAACAATTGTGAAGAGAAAAACCTCATGTTATTTGTATTTTTCTTTTTAATCTTCCTGGGAATAAAGATAGTTATCAAAATGTAGAACTAACTTCTAAAATGTTTTTGTAGCACTTTCCTGGTATCTGGGTTTGCTTTCCAGTCTTCAAAAGTGAAAGACTGAGCTGACAAAAGCCATTTCAGGCTTCGTATTTTTGATTCTTTTTCAACTTAGTCTGTTCCTTTCTACTTGACTCTAAGCTCAATATGTTCTTTGTTATGAAGTTGAAACATACGGATGTCCTTTCATATCTTAACAGAAAGGATCCAAGTTCTTTCTTTTCATTTCCTGTGACTGATTTTATTGCCCCTGGCTACTCCATGATCATTAAAAATCCAATGGATTTTAGTACTATGAAAGAGAAGATCAAGAACAATGGGTACCAGTCCATAGAAGAGTTAAAGGTAATTCTGTGAATTTCATTTTGACTACAGAGATGGATTGTGTGCAATTTACTTGAGCTCTACAATTTTAGGATAATAAGTTGCCAAAAAGAACCAGTGCTTGTGTCTGAGGAAATGTTTCTTACTGACTTTATTGTGAGCAGCTAAGTTGTGGAAGAGAAGAGAAAGCATACCTCTGGTTTGTGAATATGCATTTCAGGACAACATAGATGCCCTTCTTATGCAGGATTATATCAGCTTGTCCATCAGTGCGTCAGTTTAGGTCCTTACTTAAGAATGAAAACAAGGATTTGGGTTAATTTATTGTCCTTGCCTGTCAGTTACTTCACCATTGGCATCCTGTCACCTCAGTGCCAGCTCCTCAGCTTATCTAGGGATGTAGAACCACAAGTAGCAAAGGCCGGATTAGCTCAGTCCTGTTCAGGGCAGGCAGTTAGCCCTGTGCTGTAGTGTCTGGTGGACTGAAGGCCCCTAAAGTATTGTGTGTGCAATGGTGGAGGGGGGCGGAAAAATCAGGCTCATACTTTCAAGTACTATTTTGTACAACAGTGAATGAAGATGATGAAATGTTCTCTTACACATTTTTATGCAGTAAAGGGATGTAGGCAAGGATAACTGGCCTATTATTAGACATCATGGGTCCATTGTTTTGTGTTTTGTCAAAACCTAGTATTAAAACAGCTGCACTTCACTGTAAGCAAAAAAGAAAGCAGGGAAAAACTACATTGCTTCACTCTTTCAGTGCCTGCTGATTTCTCAGGGAGGTGGGTAATTTTATTTAACAGGGCTTGCATCAAAACTTTAAAAATTAGGAACAATGCTGAATGTTTAAGAACATTTTCAGGGTGTTTACTGGCATGCTGGTTTTGAGACTTGAGTCTAATGTACATGCTTATTTCCATTTTAAAATACTTTTAATTAAAACGTTTATTTGAAATTCTTCTTTGCTGAAGTTCTAGGTGCACCATTTGCAACAAGGATTTTAATACAGCATATTATAAATCTTTAATTTTCATTCCCAAATTGTTTGTACAGGACAACTTCAAACTGATGTGTACTAACGCAATGACATACAACAAACCAGACACCATTTACTACAAAGCTGCAAAAAAACTGCTGCACTCAGGGATGAAGATACTTAGCCAGGTAATAAAGGATTACAAAACAAAATACTAAAAAAAGAAAAGCTGCTTGCTTTCACTGAGTTGTAGGGGTTGGAAGGAACCTCTAAGGATCATTGAGTCCAACCCCCCTGCTAAAGCAGGCTCCCTACAGCGGGCTGCACAGGTAGGCATCCAAATGGGTCTTGAATATCTCCAGAGAAGGAGATATTACCAGATAACTTATTTGCATTTAATATTTGATTTTTCTAAATTGTCTTTATACTTGCAAGCATACGAAAGAACTAAAGTTAAATTATTCTTTGTGGTTAAGTTAGGAACAGATTAATGTAAGCAGGAAACAGAAGGATTCTAGTGTGTTTTTTAGGAGAGGATTCAGAGCCTGAAACAAAGTATAGAGTTCATGGCTGATCTGCAGAAGACGAGGAAACAGAAGGACAAGGTGGAACTGCAGCTAAGTGGAGAGGATGAAAGTGGTTCTGGGAAAGACAAAGGAGAACCTGTGGATGGTGATACCAAAGCTTTCAAAACACCTAACAAGGAACACAAAAAGTGAAGTATTGTCTCATTAATGTTTTGAGGATGGACTCCTTTAATGCCACTGAAATAAGCTGACTACTGGGGACTCAGAGGTGTGGCTTTCTTTGGTACTGGGTATACTATAACAGTCCTTCCTCTCAAGGGAGTAACATTTATGTAAAAATACCAAAACAAGTATACTTGGAAGTTTTTTATATGATATCATTTTTTATGGGGATAACTTTTTACTGCTCAACGGCGCCATTCCAGTTATTTTCTGTTCTAGTGTCCGTTTCATGTAAATAGTACTGTTTTGAAGAAAACTTGCAAACGTGACCTTTTGAGTACCTCGTTACAAACACCTCTTTAGCCAATTTCAAGTTCCAATTACTATTTTTTGCATAATACTTACAAGCGTGTAGCTACCAAATATTTACTTTCTAACTTGACTTTTAATGTGTAGAAACATTCCTTTTAATGTTCAGAAATACTAGGGACTTCATTTTTCCATTTTCTGAAAGTATAGGTGCTAAAATGCAGAGTATGAAACATTTAATTTTTACCAAAAACATCCCAGTTTGTTTTGTCAGAGTAACGATGCAAATTTTGACATGCCAACTCCATCCATGTGCATGGTTGAATTAAGCTAAACAGATACAATCACTATCATAAGAAAAAAAACATTCAGGGGTTCAGGTCTCTGTCACATGTTCCCCTTCTATGTTAAATGCAGTCCTATTAAATGCATTTTGGTTGTTTGTTTTTTTTTACTGGGGGGGGAGGGAGAAGTTGCCTACAAAAGCAGTTTGTGTAGTTTGCAGGAACTACCCACTGCCCTGTTCCTGATACTTAGCCATGTGTGTCTGTATTGGTTTTATTCATAGGAAGGACAAAGATCTACTTGAAGACAAATTAAGAATCAATAGCTTGGAAAGGGAACAAGAGCAGATTGATCGTATTGTTAGAGAATCTGGAGGAAAGTTAACAAGACGACTTGCAAACAGCCAGGTAAATCACTTTTTCCTGAACTGGGCTTAGCTAGCATCACTGAAACTCAAGGCATGCTCTTAGTACAGTTTGTATCGTCTTACATGTGACTGATAATGTCAGTGTAAAGGCAGGAGGCGAATCAGTTGGATGCATGCTGAATGTCATCAGCAGAGCAAGTTCAGCTTACGTTGTCGGAATTCTTAGATAAAGTAATAGAGGAGGATGAATGCTAGGAATTTCAAGAAAAAAACCTCCTAAGTCTGAAGCAGCCACATATCTGAGCAAAGGAGAAGGAATCCAGTTTGGTGAAACAGCCTGTTTCTACTAAGTATGAGTTACATATCTTATTTCTTACCTTTTATAGAACTGTTATTTATTGTAAGTTCCTAATCCCTCGTGCCTAGATCAGTAGCCGTTATCCAGTGAAAGGTTTTTTACTGAAATAAAAGGAAAAAAGAAAAAAGCAGCATTCATTTCTAAGCCTGACCTTTCCAAATCCATTTTAATTCCTACAGATAAGACAATTTCATTAGCTGTTCCTCTAAATTTAAGGACTTGAATTTCATCTAGCGGCATAACTTATAATTTTATTTCAGTGTGAATTTGAAAGAAGAAAGCCAGATGGTACAACGACTCTGGGCCTTCTTAATCCAGTAGATCTTACTGCAGGAGGTAAGTTAGCCTGGTTCAGGTAGCAAACCATTTCCACCACAGTGCTCTGTTGCTTTTTTGCCCCACTGGTTTAGACGGGCAAATGCCTGTGGTTCTTCATAGTCTGATAATCTGAATTTAAAAAGCTGCAGCTGGTTTGAGGCAATTGGGGCTGCATTGAAGAGCAGCTGGAGGGAACCATCAGTGGCCAATCCTTTACCATTTTGCATGAGTTGTTTGTGGGAGATGCAAGAGCGCTTTTGCCATGAGAGGAGGAACTACCAGCCATATGTTAGGGTACATTTAATTCCTGGACTCTCCGTAAGTCAGGATCAAGTACTCAGTGCAGTCTGTTGACCCAGAGGGTCAGACGCCCCAGAAGTGGGAACTGTCCAAGTTCCAAATGACTTTGTCTCATCAGTGCCATCTATATAGTGCCACCAGCTAGAATGAAGGTGCTTGATTATTTAACTGCCACCTTACTGCAGAATTGAGCTGACTGTCTACAGTAGACAGAAGCCATACTGAAAACTTCTCAATTCCTCTTATTTATGCAGAAGGAAACCTCAGCAAGTCAGTACAGCTTTTGTTAGGGGAGGCAGGAAGAAAATTAATCCTTAACCAGTGTTACCACTTAAACCAGTGCGTTACCCTGGGTTTGAATTCATATTTAAAATTACGTGCAGTCTTTAATATGAAGCAATTGAAGAACAATGCACTGAGTTGTAGCCAGAAATTTCAGACTAAACAGGATGCAAGTATTAAATAAGTTTGGACATCTTCTTATGTCACTTAACGGTGCCTTATTAGTCTTGTATTTTGATTGTATGCTATTGTAGAACCAGGTTACTGCCCTGTAAAGCTGGGTATGACAGCAGGAAGACTTCAGTCAGGAGTTAATACGTTACAAGGGTTCAAAGAAGATAAAAGAAACAAGGTTACTCCAGGCAAGTGCTGATTGATTTATTTCTTTTTGAAACGCTATAAATCCTCCTTGTTATGTAAACAAAATACGTTGGTCTCATTACTAGTACTCAGTTTGGAACTATTTTTATTATAAAGTACATCTTTGCATGTATTTATGGCACAAGCAAGCAGCACATCACAAAATCTAGCTTAATTTACACATACAAAAGGGGAAGTGTATTCAATAGAAGATTGATCTACACTGAGAAACAATACCAGAGAGATGCAGGGGTTTCTGCTAGCTTTGAAGGAGCACAGTGGGGAGCCTGAGAACCAGCACCAGACCGAATTTTCGTATTGATTTAAGGCATACAATATTGTTAATAGAACAGCTATAAATAAGTATGCATTTGAAATAAGCATTATTTAAAAAAAATTGCAGGGTGAAAAGATGATATTCTATGAAAACTTGTTTTCTCCTTAAGAAATGTGTTCTTAGTTTGTTCTGAGGGATTACTTGACAACTTCATCTCAGTTTTATCTAATATGTTCATACCAGAGGTACTAATTAGTACTGTTGTTATTCATTAGTGACATACTTGAACTATGGACCCTACAGTTCATATGCTCCAACATATGATTCAACATTTGCCAACATCAGCAAAGAAGATTCTGACTTAATCTATTCAAACTATGGGGAGGACTCTAATCAGGGATCATTCAGGTAATCCAACAGCTGGAGCGTGCATTACAGCAGTCATGTATGGAAACAGAGTGCAAATCGCTGCAGCACAGCTATGTCTGTGCTACTGAATGATGTCACTGTGTCACATGTCTTACAGCTACTGCTTTTTTTGCTTAGTAGTTTTAAGAAATGTCTATTTCCCTTATTTAGTAAAGGAATTTGCATGCAGTTTGAAATGGGGATTTTGATGCTTCTGATACATAAGAATGTACAGTGTAACAATTACATATGTAAGTCAGGACGCCTGTTCAAAGACAGAAATACATTGATTGGATTTTTTTTTGATGTTAAAGAACTTCACTACTACCTTAGTAAAAGCAGTCTTTCTTAATACCAACTACTGACCGCACTTCTGTATCTGCAGTGGTAGATCTGAGTGCAGAGACAGTACTTGCTAATTTCACTGTTAAATAGCACACACTGCTTGATTTTTGTGTTATTTGCCACAACAAAAAAAAAAAAAAAAAAAAGTTGTTTCATTCACCATTGATTGTAAAGATGTCAAAGTCCCTCTGTTATGAGAACTCAGAATACAGTGATATATGTTTGCTTGAAATATGGGAGTACTTAAGTACAGTGCACATGTTAAGTGTCATAGAATCCTAGAGTCACCAAGGCTGGAAAAAAAAAAACCACAAGACCACCCAGTCCAACCATCCACCCATCACCAATGGTTCTCACTAAACCATGTCCCTCAACATTGTGTCTGTGTGTAATGCTGTAATGCGATGGAAAGCACAGCAATGACAGCAGAGTAGCAAAGTCCTGGACTGCTGTGTGTGAGCGAGGACTTGCTCAAATACAGCAGCCATGGGCACAGAAACAAGGAAAAGAATCTGCTTACCGTTGGAAGGCCTCAGGTAGGCAAGGATCTTCAGCGAGATCCCACTGCCTCCACTGCCAGCCCTTAAATGAGGTCTGGGAAGCGGTGCATCCAGGCTCCACCTCTACCAGTCACTCAGGTACATTGCATGCACCTGAGCTCCCCTGCACTGGCCATGCATTCCCATCAGGTGCTCCATCACTGCTTCAGGCCAATGACTTAGCACTCCCGCTACGCTGTACGTGTTTGCTTTCAGTTTCATGCAGCTGCCTGAAGATGCAGATTTTTGTTTTTCAGTTCTTGAATCTGCATGTGTTCCTAGGCTACAACAGCTCTAGGCAATACAAAAAAAAGCAAGCCAGTTAAATTAAATCCTCTGCTATTTTTTGTGTTTTCCATGCTGTAGGCATTGGTTAGATTTTACCTAACAAAACTTTTTTCTCTTGAACGTTTGATACAGACGTTGTCTTAACTATCTTTTGATCTTCTAGTATTCATGAATTTTTGATGAAATCACAAGATTATCCTTTCTTAATGGCTGATAGCTTGCTTGATGTTCTAACTAAAGGAGGACATTCAAGATCTCTCCGAGAACTGGAAATGGTAAGGGTGAACTTGTGAATTTTCTGGTCATTATTCCTGGTGCACAAGCTATACAGCTAGACAAAGATGACACTGATCCTAGTAAGGGGCTCCCTTTTTAGCAGTGAAATTTGAAAGTGAAGACACGTGCCTCCAGCGGTGTTCTCTAGGTTTTCTAGAAAGATATTATGCTAGTTTGTTAATTAGAGAAATGTGAAAACAAAATATCATAGGTAGAGCCAGAGTCTCATAGCCTTTGTCCATCTGTTCTACTTGTGCCTATTACAGTTAGTAAGAAAACAGCAGTGCTCAGCTTAGAGACAAGGTGGTCACCGTTTTTTGTTTGTTTCCATGAGAAGTTCAGCACGCTGCTAGCACCACTGCTTATTTTAAGAGAATACTAACTAATTTTTTCCTATTAGTTAGTGCAGTGCTTTTAAATTCAAATATGTGCTACGGAAAAATAGTAAACAACTTGTGAGACTTCAATATCCATGTGTGCCAAACAAGACTGGAATCAAAGGGACTGATTTGGTGAGCAAGGCGGGACTGAATTCATCAATCATCAATTAGTTGTGTATCTCCAAAAAGTAGTTACCCCTGACTACTGCTTTAGCTTACTGTGACTTGAATGGAAACTACTCTAATAAATAAATAATAGTTTATTAGCCATGATTTGTATATAAGCTAAACTAATTCTGGGAGTAGCTCACAGAGATCAGACCCCCAGCCTCCAGTTCAGACCTTTGCTTTGCATTACGAGTTTATCGCTTCTGTTGTACCCAGTAGCGCCGCTGACTTACAGGGTTCAATCACTGCTGTTGCAAATATTAAGAGAAATACGGTTATGTATTGCAACAATATATTTCAGCCTCTGATAGTCATGCTTGTTTTTTTCCTTTTTCCCTGTGAGGTGATGTCACTGGGGAAAAACATGTGGATGTTTGCAAAGAGTAGTAAAACGTGCGCTCTAATAGCATATTTTGGTAAATATTGGTATCTGAAGAAAGCTGTTTAAAAACAGCTGCTTTGTAACTTGGTTTTACAGAGAGAGCTCGAACCATTTACCTCAGATTCAAACCACCACACTGTAAGGTTCACTTTGACTTTAAGGAAAAGATTAGTTTTAATGCCTGCTTTAAAAATCCTTTCTGTATTCAGCCCCTGGAGGAAGATGAAGGGCCCCATGAAAGAAGTGATGCTTTAAAAGAGGTAAGGGTAAAATTTTTATATCTGTAAGCTGCTTTAAGAAACACATGTCTAACACCTCAATTATCCAAGAGCCAAAACCCCTGCAGCTTACAAAGCAACACTGAAACTTTGAATGTAAATATGAAGTGTGTCACTTCTGACTACTGCATGCTATTGTGTAGGCATTTAGAGCACAGGATATCGCAAAAAGTCAGCCTTACATAAATTTGACTGCAGCAAGAAAAACAGAAAAAAATGCATTTATATTCGTGATTGCTTGACCACCCACTTGATCTTCTGGTTGGCAGCTCTAGTTGTACCATTCCCCTTAAAAACCTGATTTAACATAAGGTTGTAATAAGTGTAGAAGACAGTGATATACAGCTCCCTTTGGGATATTTTCTTAAGGATCTTGTGTCCCTGCAGACATGCAGCGTATCAGCACAATCATTTCACCCAACAAATTTTGTTCAAAGAGAGAAGGTGTAATAGTACAGGGAAGGGGCTGAAGCCTTCATCTCCTGTCAGTTCCCCATTGGTTTTAACTTTAAGTGTCAGATTGTTTATTAATTCAGTTTTAGGTGAGCTCACGTTTATAGTCTGGTTGGTTCTTCCAGTGGGATGCTGGTGTTAGTTTACCACATCATTTGTGCACAGCCCCACTGTTTTTGGCAGATGCCAAAATTCCTTCCTATCTAAGTATGGAACATAATAATAGGCTGAGTAGCTAGATAGCAATAAATGTTTCATAGGGTATCATTACTGCTTTCTTTGTTTTTCCTTTTTGGAGCTGACTAATTTTAATTAACTTAGCATTCTGATTTACCCAAAACAACTTTGCTGTTTCAAGGTTGATTTAAATATTATCTATCTGAATTATTACTTGCTCTTTTTAGATTATGGAAATTGATATCACTGCAAGGTTGGATTCTGCTAATAATGACAGACTTACAGCCCTAAAAGCTGTTACAAACTTTGGCATGCCTATGGAAGAGTTTGATTCGGAGGGTAAGTTAGCTCGGTACTTGCAATTTTGATATGCATCTTTAACTTCTAATGAAAGGTAGTTAATGTTCTCAATCTCTCTGCACACTCAACCGTAGTGTATTTTATATCATAATGTAAGTAAAGGTACCCCCCTCACTTAGTCGGGACTTTTCTTCAATAAACAGAGGCTGAAATCTTCCAGAGGAAACTTGATGAAACAACAAAGCTTCTGAGAGAACTTCAGGATGCTCAAAATGAACGACTGAGTACAAAACCACCCCCTAATATGATTTGTCTTCTGGGTCCGTCTTACAGAGAGATGCACTTGGGTAAATATACTTCTTCTGCTCATTCTTGCATAATTGATGAAGTCCCAACTTACATTAAAGCACAGGTGTAACAGAGTGGAATCTGTGTCCTGTTCGATGTAGTATGTGAATTTATTTTTCATTTTTTGTATGGAGAGCCAGATGGAGGCTTTAAATGGTAACTACACGTAATTGAGCTATCCTAAAATTATAATTTTCTCAACGCCACAGGGCAGATGACAGCCAAGCACCTCCAACTTCATGATTTTTCCCATGTCTCTGAACAGATGTTGCTTACGTTTTACCAAGTTTTTATTGTAAGGTTAGTTTTATTCCAGGTTTGGTCTATTTTATTATGGCAATTAACAGCAATCATTTATTTAATTATCTGAGCAAAGTTCCGTGTCCCACTGGTCAGTTATACAGGTAATGGAAGCCTTCCATGTTAGTACTATGCAAAGAGGGTGTCTGTTCTTCAAGCAGAACTAAACTGTGCAGTATCAACTGCAGCGTACATGATCTGAAGCAGCCAGCTCACTGAGAAAAGATAAAATGCTACCAGTGCTGGTCCAGTAATTAAACACTGATTACAAGATGAAAGACTCGTGTCAGCAATTGTGTATTTGTATATGCAGCTTATAAGTACATCCACTTATCTTTTTCTAGCGGAGAGAGTAACCAACAATCTGAAGGAACTGGCACAACAAGTGACTCCAGGTGATATTGTTAGTACGTACGGAATCCGGAAAGCAATGGGAATTTCAATTCCTTTACCTGATACAGAAGACAGTGGGGTAGATTTGACAGATGGTGAGTATCCAAAACTTGTGTAGCATCTGTACAGCTAAAACAAAACCACGTCTGCAAATCATTAGAATAGCTTGTGGTACAACTTGCAGTACCTAGGTTCAGCTTCCAGTTATTCTCCACTTTTAAAAATTGTGTTTAATGGAAAATTCCTGTGCTTGGTCTCAGTCCAAAATTAATCTTTAGGATATATGGAACTTTGGTTCAACTACTCAAAATAGTTATTTTATCATTCATCTTAAAGCACTGCCAAATTTTAAAGCTTGGCTCCATTAAATTCCAGTTTTTCCATTTAGAGTGAAGTTACAAGAGTTAAAATTACTCAGTTGCTGAAATGAGGACATCTTGCTTCCTTTTTTGCAAGGCTTTTAGCTGTGCTCTCCTTTTGCTTACTTTGGCCAGCTGTATGCTTAAGCAGTTGACAGCATCAACTCATTTATCTAGCAAGAACTAACTACTGATTTTGCTGGATTAGGAGTCTGGCCAGTGGAAAACATGAGTGCCAGAATCGCATCTCCCCCTTGTGGCAGTGCCTTAATAGGTCATGTAAACTATGAAAGCACACCTAGAATTTGTACTCAGTTTATAGGGCAGGTAAGAATTCAGTTTCAAGAAAGATAATTCACACAACAAAGTTACTCAAGTTGTGGCTCGTAAAAGGTTTTAGTTAGTAAGCTATTAAATAAGAACCAGACTGCTTCAATGAAACTAAGAAATCTCAAACAATTACTGAGCAATTTAGTTTTCATAGCAGTGTACCGCAAGAGAGGCCATGTAACAAATGCAACTGAGAAAAGTCTCATGCACTAACAGAACACACTGCTAACTCAGGACTGTACACAAATAGCGAGTGTCTGAGAAGTAGTGTGTTGTCTGTGCACTTCTGTCATTGAAAAGTGACAAACATGCTAACTGACCTGGTGTCTGTTGTGAACTTTCAGAGTTTCAGGAACCTAAAAAGAATGTCACCATCACTGAAAACGAATGTGGTCCAGTTACAGTCTGAAGCGTCAGTTAAGTTTACAGGTGTTTGTTTGATTCTATTTAAGAACCAGATAAACGTCCTTCAGGTGCATTCACTGGGCATGTGTATATTGTGTGTTAAAGAAACTACTTTTGTTTATTAAATTTTGGAACTGATGATTTTTGAAAGTGAGTTGTTTGTATTAGGATTTCTTCTGCTTCATTCGTGTACTTACTACTCTATTGCCACTCTTTATTATTTAATAGGACTTCTGCTGCATTTAAGTTCTCCTTCCATTATTATATGTCGGGAAAAGCCAGAGCATATGTGAAAACAAGCCTATTTATGGTGCAAAGACTCAACTCAGTTTCCAAATGCGATACGTACATGGTGTAGCTGAATCTGATAGAGGCAAAAATAATTAGTGTCTCAATATGAAAGTTTCCCTCTTCAAAATAACTCTGCAACAGGCAGTGTTAGGTATTTTTAATCACTGATTGTTACCCTACAGCATTTACTCACGTTAAGATTCCAGAATTACTTTAGACTTTACAGCAATGATACGCAGTAGTTCATCTGATTAATGATTTATAACGTGTGAGGTGGCATGAAACCAAAATGAAGAGCTAACTTAAAGGTAAAGCAGAATAACAAACTCCGCTCAATCTCCAACATAATCTTTATAATTCCTTTCCTCTTCTTCCTCCACTATAAAAAGAGCTGCAGAGGTGCTTGTCTGCTTTGGTTTGGTGTTGTTTTTTTTTTTTAACTTCCACAATTCTTAAAATTCATCCCTAAAAAGGTTGAACTGTCACCCTGAACACTTCCCCAGTAATTTCAATTGTCACAGAATGTTTTTAGTTTATTAATAAAACAGTCACTGGGGTTTTCTTCCACAGCAGTGGCTAATTGTAGCTGATTACCATGACATTCTCAAGGGAGCGAGTTTCTCCATTAATATTTATATTTAAACTTATTTTCATGCTACAAGAGAAGACAAGATGTAGAGCAACAGTTCCAGCCAAATCATGGTTGGCTCAGTTTTTAGTTCCCATCACTTACCTCACTTACCTTTCATATAGTGCAGTAGGAGGCCATAGATGGCAGAAAGCAGCACTGAAATTATATCTCAGCTGTTGAATGCAAGGATCTCGGTATGTATTTTTTACCTGTATAAATTCTAGTAAATATATGTATCAAATTCACTTTGCTACTAAAAAAAAATTACTAACTCTGTAGGGGGTATAAGAAATACAGCTCCTGTTCACGGGTATCACAGAATCGCAGGGGTTGGAAACAAACTCAAGTGATCAAGTCCAACCCCCTGTTAAAGCAGGTTCCCTACAGCAGGTCGCACAGGGAGGCAACCAGCCAGGTCCTGAAGGTCCTGAGTATCTCCAGAGAAGGAGACTCTACCACCTCTCCGGGCAGCCTGTTCCAGTGCTCCGTCACCCTTACCGTAAAGAAGTTCTTCCACATCTCTTTATGGAACTTCCTATCTTCAAGTTTTAGGCCACTGCTCCTTGTCCTATCACTACACACCACTGAGAAGAGCCTGGGCTCATCCATTTGCCTCCCTTCAAAATAACTGCAAAAACAAACAAGTTTCAGGAAGTTGTTTATTTAATAATAAAAACAAAAGTTTGTTCTTTAAAATAGATTGTTAATTCAAAACATTAGCTCTTCAGATTAGATACAGTGTCATTTTCATAGTTCAATAATGCTGTAAAGATTTTCTAACAAGATTACTTTCTCAGTCTTCAGTTCACAGTTCTCTTGAGATTAATGAACAGTTGTCTCTTAAATTGAACTTCTGTAGTTGAATAGTTTTCCTAGTATAGCACACGATTTCTACAGCATACAAATCCATTTCTAACAAGAAGTTAAGTTAGTCATCTTCAGCTATGAACCCCTTTTTCTTTACATAATTCTGTGACCCAAACTAAAATTCAGTGAGCAGTACACAATGTCCTTTAAAAACAACAACAAAAAACTTACTAATTCCAGTTCAAAAGCAACAGCTTTCTATACCACTTCTGTAAAAGAGGTTAAGTTATGCCTAAGCAAGTCACTAGCCTGACAGGCAATACAATGTAAACAGAAGCATTTCCAAATGCTGTTAGTGACAGCCAGTTTTTTTCCATAGAAAACTTACATCTAAATTCTACCAGTTCTGTGAACTTTAGAGCCAGCTCTAGCTATAGGCATGATGCACTTTTCAAAATATATTAGCAAGGCAAATAGCCACTTCACCTACCTACTACATGACATGAAAGACTGCTGAGTCTTTCACACATGCATGGTCCTTATAAAACAATAAATAAATATCTCAAAACAAATGCTTGTTGAGCATCTGGTATTACAAACACACGTCATACAAGAGTAGCAAAAGCTCTTTGAGAGTTTATTCTATTACAACACTGACCTGATACTGAGAAGACACCAAGTACGAAGCTTCCATCCTCAGCAGAGTCTATACGTGAGCCAGACAACCTCAAACTAAGGTTTTCTAACCTGCTATTTTCTGTTGGAGAATTACTACAAGCACAGTTTTGACCTACCAAATTGACAAAGGCTGTAAGTACGATTTTTTAAATCCACGGTTGGACAATATCTAGATTTGTTTCTGTCTTGAAACAATCATTTCATTTCCTACAGAAATTACACAGTAATCAGAAAGCGGCAGTAATGTATACGACTGCTTGTTAAAATCTTTTCCAGTATGATTTGGTACTAGCCCCCCCAAATTAGTAACCTGCTTTGTTTGTAAAAGAGTAAGGCTTAACAAAGCAGATGTTGCATTTATTAATCACTGTGCTGTTGGTCATACTCCATGGGGTACGAAGGGATAAGGGGAGAACGCATCCTTAGTTAATACATATATTTAGCCACAAGATCTCATCATTAGAAAAAATGGTCATCTCCACCAACAGAAAATAGATTGACTGTAAGTAGATAAAGGCTAATTCAGATTTTTGCTTCAACTATTAACGCCTTAAAAACTTTACAAACCAACTTACAGCAAGCCAATTCCTGTGATCATCTTACCAATGCGCTAAGCCTACTTTTCAGTACTGAGGCTCTGCTCAAACATTTCCTTTATGAATATGTTTTTCCACATATCCTTTTGTAATCTTCAAAACCAAACTGTTTCATAAACTGTGTTGCCTTTGAAAGGAATACAAACCAGCAAGAAGCCAACCGTGTCAAAGAAACAAAATAGAAACAAATCAAAAATGGAAAACTCATCTCAGCTGCAGCTCTGTTTATACAGTATCTGCTACTGTTTCTAATACTATTTTATTAGACCTGTTTTTCAGTTTCCAAATAATTCAAACCAGATTATATTTTCTTCTACCAAAAACATTCAAGAATGCAGTCAGTATGCAGAATTCCTGCTGGATGTCAGTGCTAGAAGCTGGTACCAGAGTCTGTCTAACAAGTATTCAGCATAAACTGCATTAGGTATATTTTTTTTGAAATTTCAAGCCAGATTCTTAAAGACCATTGTCCTGTATGACTGCAATATCCGCATGCAGGTGCTAAATACAGAGGCACGTAAACACAAGGGGCAACATACATAATGTGAACACCCTGAACTAGATGAAAGACTTCTAGACAGCTGCTGGTTAGGAAAACACTTGCATAATACACGATACTGCAATGGAGGAAGTGAAGATTATGAAGAAGCCATCCAAATCTGTGCAATTACTTTTATATCCACCTCAAAGGCACTCAGGAGTTTACTTGTATTTCTCTTCCCGTTATTCCGACATCTTCTGCCATCAAGTTTGTTTAGCATTAATAGCAGGACATACAGTGCTTGGAGTATCACCTCAATATGTCTGTGACAAAAGCAATACTGCGTGCAAGCGTGACAAAAAATGAAGCAGTGGAATATTTTAATGTGGTAAGGAGTTCCACAGTGCATCCATGTAGTTTGTTACTGGAGCTGTTAGACTCTCACAGTGCAAGTAAAGAAAGGAACTAACAGAGAATGCTTCACGACAATTCCAGGTAAATCCTGAAATCACTTCAGGAAAAGGCAGCCTTGTTCAGAGTGGTGGTTTGCTAGGAACTTTTCAGAGCTTCTTTTGAAAATAAAAAAATTAAAAAAAAAACACCACCAGAAACACACACATTCTCCTATCTTTCGATGCAGAAGAAATATGAATACTTTTTATGTATTTTTAGAATAATCTCCTTCACATAAGGAGGGAAGTTCCAAGTCTTCACAGAAGGGAGGCAGTTCAAAGTCTACTTGCATTAACGTTGTCTTAGCCTCAGTTCAGTCCAATACCTTGGAATTTGGCTGTCTCGGTGCAAACAAAGTAAGTCCTCAGTTCTCCCTTTCCTTTGACATTAATGAGGCCCCTACATTCACACGAATATCCCAGGTCCTGCAGTATTCGACTCGTTTCTTCTGTGACCTTTGTGTGAAAAGAATTAGAAAACTGTTGAAATACTACAGATTATTCAAAGAAAAAAAAATCCATAACCGATCAGAAATAATTTCTTAGTCTTTCCAAGGCTTATACATTTCTTTACCTGGATTTTTCCAAGTTCCCCTGTACTCTCCATCCTGCTGGCAACATTGACGGTGTTACCCCAGATATCATATTGAGGCTTCCGGGCACCAATTACACCAGCAATCACAGGACCATGATTTATCCCTGTATAAGTAAAAGCAGGTATCGTTACTGAAGTAGACAATTACTTGATATCTACCTTCATTATTAGCTATAAATTGTCAGTCTCAAGGAAAGACTCAACGGAAAACTGCACCACACTAACCCTGCTGCGCCTTTCCAGCAGTCTTACCACTGATCCAGTACTGAGTGGTACTCAGGCTTGGGAGATGTGAAATTACTTATTCACTGCATAATGGAGAGTCCAAGAAAGAGCTAGGGTAGTGTCATGGAGTTATCTAGATCAATCTATGTCTGTGACGGGGGCAGCAGGCCCGTTGTGGGGCTGCTACGAGTGAAAGAGCAGCAGGTACCAATAGCAAAAATTACAGAACCGTGACAGGTAGAGCTCATGCCAAAGCAAAACTTTTAATATATTGAAAAAAAACACTTGTATTACTTAATTATGGGCTATCTCCCTCTTCATCGGTGCCTGTAGTTTTCTCCCAACTGATCCAAGTTGAAGCCTTCCTATTGGTCCTTCCAGTGATTAGAAAAAGCCATTCCTCAATTAGCTTGGCATATTAAAAAAGCTGGACTAGACAACACTACCTTCAACTGTTCGGCATTTTGTAAGCACCTAAATACTGCATGCAGTGTTAATTATGGTTGTTCAGCGTTGAGTGTGATGGAACACTGAATTTGCCTAAGGGCTTCATTTTTAATGTTTATAAAGATGAAAAGTTGGAGCTCTTGACAACTTACCAATGCGCAATCGGAAATTGTTAAAGGAATGTCGGTTGATGCCATCCAGTTTACTCATCAAGGCAATTCCATATTCCACCATAATCCCAATGTGTGCATGTTGTCTGTCCTTATCCTACACAGCGTGTAACATGTATTAATGATCAAGTAACAACATAGATGGTTGCACTTAGGCTACTATTCTGAAACAGTGCCGTTAGTGTCTAAAGTATATAAGGATAAGGACACGAAATAAAACGGCACAGTTCAACAGATATTCAAAATTGATTAAATTCAATTGGCATGGCTAGTTGTAATCAATTTACATATCTCCTTTTGTTTCCCACACTTAATGTACATGCTTTATATGTACATAACAGCTACCTGCATCCTCGTGTCCCGCGTAATCCCACTACAGTGAAAGTGAGCCTGAATACAGAAAATACTGCTTGTAATTCTTGTTGGTTGTAGAATGTTTCAGATTGAGGTCTAATGCAGCACTGAAAGAGTCTCTTTTTGCGCAGGTTCTCAGGTATCATAAAAAGCTTCCTGTCGAATTCTGAGATAGCTATTTCTCTGGCAGCCACTTTTACTTCCTTATCATTAGAGCTACTGTCATGCCTCTAGAAATGTTAAACTACAGTAATCAGAGAGAAAATAGGTAAGAAATACACTGGGGTTACAGTCTTAACGCTCGCTTCGAAAATAGTAAATGTGAGACAATATGCTTTCGTGACCTTTTCCCACATTTCAGAAAGTCACTCTTGATCATTTCCTTTTTCCATGACATTTCCTTCTGCTACTTTGAAATGCACATACAGACATGGTAGCCTCATAAAACACAGAACACTGAAAGTGGATTTCAGAGAAAACTCACCTGGTTGTTCTCTTGGCCTGGCGTGACACTGAGGCCAGCTGCTGCCATATAAGTGCTTCCAATTGTTTTTATTTTTTCAACACCACTGAATTTAGGTTTTAACAAGAGCTGTTAAGGTAAAGAAAACAGAGACAGAGACTTTAGTAGTCTATTTCAGTGTCTACAACGAACATCTCTAGGAACACTATCACCACATGAGCGTTAGATGTAAGAAAGCACTGAGTATTCATTTCACTGTCTTGCTCTAAGAGTTCATATAATAACAGCAGTGAAATTCATGACTTTCAAGCCATATTACTAATGAATCAGATGATCCCATGATCCCATCAGATGGAATGTATTTTATTTCCAAGATTGCAAGGCTGAACTCAAACTATTAGTTCAGCCTAAAGGTGTTTTTTCTCCCTCCACTGCTCACAAATCTACTGAAGCATTTTACAGCAAGTATGTAATCCGGTCCACTTTAGCCAAAACCTTACTTACCTCATCAAAATCAGCAATGATTTCATTCAACAGTCGCAAGCATTCCAGACCTTCTTTATTGACATCGCATTCAGTATAAAACACCTTAAAATCTGGCACTGATGCAAACATGACACAGACACAGTCGTAAGACTGATGGTACCAGTCCTACAGGAAAAGAGTATAATCACACACTGTCAGCAGCTGTCTTCCACCACAGGTATTCAACATCACGATTATTGTTTGCAACAGGTAATCAAATTACAGTTTTCCTATGAAGCTACAGTACTTTACAACGGGTGTGTCCAATTTCAAGAGAAACGTTAACAAAGTTGATTTGCCTACAATCTACTTATCTCCAAGATTCTAATCTGTTCTAGACCGTGCTTGTTTTCTCCCACTCAGCATGGCTGTACAATCAGCAATATTTATCCTGGTAACATGTTGGCAAAATCAGAAGGATGTCTTTGAAAAATCATCAACGATCAACTTTTCTCACAGGGGTTGTTAGCACAGAGATACCAGCTGCTGCTGGACTAATTTGATTAGAAAGAAATCCTGTTTTCTCCAGTAAACTATGGTCTTTAGAAAGCAGTAAATCAGCGTTAACTATTTGCCAAACTCAAACTGTGTCCCAAAGCTAAGTAACCAATTCTGAAAACAGATTTCAGGGACTGACACTAAAATTTGCATTTTTTGAGCCCTCCTGGATAGCAGATTAGATTTACAAAGGGACACAAGCAAGATGGAAAACAGTGCAGAACCTTGTAGTTTTCTGTGCGCTTGTTAGCCTGATGTTCTGTGCCACAGCCATCCTATTTACTGCCATTAGTAGAGACTAAACCTACCTCGTTTCGCTTTTCACCAATGAAATAGGCAGCGACGTGTGCTGGAAGTACATTTTCCAGTAAAAGCCTGTTGACATTCTCCATCGTTTCAAACTGCTCGTGTTCTTTTTTAAACTTATTCTTCCACAGACAATCCAGTCGACAGTAATAGTCAATCTGCAAAAGAATACAATATGATAAATTAAGTAAATACATATAATATCTTGCTGAAACACACGTGAGTCACATTATTCCGACAGGGTGGAGGCAATAACATTTCTTTAAGACCTTTTGAACCTGAACAGTTACAAACAGTGTGCTTCAAATACAAAGGTAAAAAAGTAAGAAGCAGCCACTCTGAATAAATGCCATTTAGGTAGCATCAGGTGTATTAAAAAAACATATTTTATTAATTGTGTGATTGTTTTTATCTGTAATTGCTACCTCCATTTAGGATAATTACATATAAATAAAGACAGATCCATATTGAAGAAAGTTCAAAAAGTCATGACTAATAAAACTATTGAAAAGAGTAAAAATGTTCCTGCTTTTTAACAGGTTTTGTGGTGTTTTTTTTTGCATTATCTTCATTAAGTACCAGAAAAGAATTTATATATATCCACACACACTCACATTTACATTTACATTTTATTTAAATTAACTGGCTGCAAGTAAAAGAGAACTGACCTATTGGTTTTTCAATACATACCTGCTTTGCAAGTAATATCAGGGTTATGTAAAACAGAACCAGATAGATATTAATAGTTATTCTTGGCTCTTCAATGAAAAGCCTGTAAACAAGAAAGCAATACAAAATCCTCTGTATTAATCCCATATGATTAAGAGTTGCTTTGGGGGTAGGGAGGGCAACAGAAAGCATGCATACACATATATATCACCAGCGTCATTTTGGCCAGTGGCTGTCTGGTTACGGCACTGTCTGATAACGGAGAAAGATTACCATTCAGTTCAGTACATGAACTGTTCCACACAACAACAAAACAACACTGAAACTTCATTAATTGTTGCAAGGAAATACTGTCCATACTGTCCTCCAGAAAACACAGCCAACAAAGCCTTCAAATTCAAAAACAAAACCTTCTTACTTCTAGAAGGGCAGCTGATAACAATAATTACTAAGAAGTCAGCCATAAAATTACTCTGTGGAAATCTGAGAGGCATTCATATTTTTTAGTAAAATCAGTTCCTTGTTACATTATGAATTTTCAACAGTGTCTCAAACTAAATTCTCATGATATGATTAGTCTGGGATTACAAGGCTAGATTAAGAGCTCATTTAGGCTTTTTTAAACTGTACAGAGAGCTCACAGTTGGTCTCTGCAAAATAAATTTATCCTAATCATCAACTATGAGAATATGCTGAAAACTTGAGAAACAGACTTGCAAATGAACAGTACAAGTTCTCCACATATTTTTTATTGTTTCTTCAATTAGATTAGGGTATTTCTCTGTCACTGGGGATAAGCTTAACAAAAAGCTTTCTAATGTCTGACTCACGCAATTTTGATATCTTAATATTATAGCTAGTATACAAAAATCTAACATCTCCTTTAACAGAACATTATTGTTAATGGATTTTCTACCATACCTGGTAACGTTGTTGTTAGGGATACTCATGTTTCTGTGTGGAAGGGTATTAAAAATGATGAGGTATACAGTTACAGCAATGGACAGGAGGAGAACTTTGAGTTCGAAGCTCATTTGAAGAAATACTGAGCAAGCAATGAAGCCCAAAATGCAGCAATAGGCGTAATACTGGAAAAGAAGAATTTAAATACACTTGCATTATTCAGGCTTTATGCTGCATAAGGCTTTCAAACATAGCAAACACTAAGTTCATGACCATCTAAATTTACACAAAAGAAACTATGATCAGCAAATGCAATTAAGCCTTTATTCTTAATTGAATTATAGTGCGGAATTTAACACTTTTCCTAGCTACTACTTTTTTAATTTGTCAGAGGCAGATGCTTAAACAAAAAGCATCATATGCCAGTATGTGCAGCATCAGGTTAAAACTAAAAAGTGTTGAAAATTGATCTTCTGATGACCATGAATTACTATTATGAGTTCAGGAATAACTTGAAGCAGCTTCATAGTCCAACAAACTGGCTCCAAAGCAGGAACTTCAGAATCCTGGTCCTATTTTTCATAGTGCTCCCTTTGTAACCTTAAGCTGATGCTACATTCTCAGATCTCTCCTTTTAAAATGAAAATAATAATAATAAAAAAAAAAAACTTGCAAAGCAAAGCCATACTTTCTTCATCACAGAAACAACAACTGAAACACCTAGGTGCTGCTGGGCACCTAGAAAAGCTGCTTTTTAGTGCAACAAAACCTGACAGTTGTCAAAAATGAATACAGTGTTCATAGGTCCGGGCTTTCAAATGAAATGTATTTACTACTTACAGTTTCCTCAACGAAGTATTCAGTTGTGTTTCCAAATGACTGATTTACAAACATGCAAGAACAGAAAATTACAAAATTAGATGAGTATCATCTGCATTAAATGTGTGTAACCTATCTGTCCTAAGGGCTTCAATCAAAGGGTCTTCACACATGGCTCAAAAACATGTAAAGGAGTGGCCAGGTGACAAAGGAGCACCCCACAGATTTGAATGACCTCTAAATTGAGTGCTGTTTAGAAGTTAAAGAACTAAAAACATTAAATCCTTAGAAGCGATCCTTTTGTCTAGTTAACCTGCATCTAACTGTCCTTAACACAAATGGCAGGGAACAGCTTCCAAAAGTGCAGAGTAACCAAAGCAAGCTGTCTTTGGGTTAATGCTCTGGTATTGGAGACTTGTGAAAATCCCTGGGAGATGCAGAATCAAGTCACAGTTCATTATCGAAAACACTTCAAGAACTGCCTTGTGGAAGTAATAATCTTTGAGTTCAATGACTTAATTCTATTTTTATAAATACATGAAAATGTATAAAAATGCTGCATCCATTTATATTATACACACCATCCAAGCCTTATTTCTTTTTACCCCAGAAATGAAGACATAACTCACATTGGCAGTGCCGTTCAAGTCATTTGATCCAGTAAAGTTTGCAGCATTGTTCTTCTCAGTAGTCTCATTTATTAGGAAGAAAAGGAGACAAAACCACAGAAATCAGTTAGCAGGTAGTCATTTATTTTAAGTGCCTTCTCTCCACGTGTTATATAGTGAATCCTTACCTGGTTGCCCTTTCAGTGCTACAGCAATGTAAGTGTCAAAATTTCATGATGCCCCTTGTATGCAGAGAAGTTAAAATTGCCAAGTGTTTACCTTTTGTTTATTTATTTGGGGGTGGAGCTGCACATTACAGCTAAGCTGATCCAGCAGCTAACTGGCACAGTGTCCCACTCAGCAGCCTCACAGCTGCTGTTCCTGTTCTCTTTTGGGCTGTCTGGCGGTGTTCACATGACACCACTGTGAGTCAGTTCAAGGACCTGAGCCAGCAGAAACACAGCCCTACAAAAGCTGCAGAACAGCTTTCAGAACAAACTCCCCACGGAATCAGGAGAATGATAAACCGAGAACGTGGGATAGGAAATATATCACTTTTAGTAGTTAGCTACCGGAGAGGTTTAACTGTTAACTTGATGTCACATAATGCTTGTTAAAACTACAAAAAAAAAAACAAATGGCATGGTCTTGAGCATAAGGTAACACCAAAGAGTAGTTTTTCACATGTGTGTACCCCGGGTGGAACACAATACACAACTGAGGTTAAAAGATGGATTCTGTTGGCATCTATTCTAGCAGTAACTACCTACAATGTGTTCTACCCAATGCAGACACTTAAACCTACATTAAAAAAAAAAACAGGAGGCAGGCTTAGTAATGATAGTCATAATCTATGGTGATTATAAATGCCATCTTGAAAACAAGAAAAGGTGATGTAAAATAGATCTCAGAACTTTTAGTTTTAGTGGGATTTTTTTCCTTTGAATTCTTTTATTTCATGTGGTGCGTTTATCCATGCGCAAGTCAACTCAGGTGGGAACTGGACATCAGGAGGAGGAAAGCAAGAGAAGAAAGAGAGAAAACCAAACCCTTCATGCAAAGAATACAGAACGCTGCTCGAAGCATGGGCACAGAATGAAGACAATGCGATTACTTACCAAGTTAAAAATGGCTATAATCAACAAGGCACCTATAGTGATGACTGCTAAAGGAAGCCGAAGTAAAGGCATTGTTTCCACTTTTTCTGAGATGGTGCAAAGACGGCGTAGGAAAGGCCACCTTTCTGAGCAGCACTTCTGTTAAAAAAAATAAGAAGTTCCAATAACATGGACTACATGAGGGAAGACATACTTGTAAATTTAAAAATACTTTGTGTGTACAAGAGAGAGAAAAGACTCTTTGTTGAAATCCTGATTTATAACTCTAAATCCAGACATTCGGATTCCATGCCTACTACCCTGGATTCCACGCTTGAAAAGTGAGAAAATGCTTTCTCATTTCCAAGATACTGGGCGATTACATTCTTTGAATTTCTGCTATAAAGATCCAAAGTTGGGATCTGGCTGAAAGGGCTTGAGAAATTTTAGTAAAAATATAACAACATCCTGCACTGCATTTTTTATTCAGTTATAATATCTTGGAACTACACTGGCAGGTGTCTGAACCAAAACCAGGCAGTTCCCTTGCCATCCTTACACCCTCCATTTGCTGTTACACAGAAAAGCCATGTAATGAAGCGTATGATTTTAAGAGACTGCAAACGTTGTTCAAGGGTGCTACAACCAAACATTCCCAGTGTAAAACTCAAGCCTGACTGTAATATTAGAACTTTCTTTTTCTTTTCTCCACCAGTTTTTACATGCATGGAAACTACCTGCACACCTATACATGCACATACCTCTCTACACAGACATATACACACATACATATAAAATCCATCTACCTGTACAAAAATTGTATGTATGTAAAAGCCAAGCATGCTATCTAACCGTATCTCATAAGTTATTCATATGTTTATAATTTTCATAGGGCTTTACAAATTATTATGAAAACTAATTCAAACTTTGTTTTGCTTTTAATATGGTTTCCACTATAGAAACCTCAGGATTTACAGCCAAAATTACTGTTAATGACACAGAAATGAATGTAAATAAGAAAACAGGCCCGCCACACAAGTGTTAATAACTTCCTCCTCCCTCCTAGCCACCTATTTTGGTACTCAAATTATTCTGAATTATATTAATAACTTTCAAACACAACAATCCATTTCAGGCAGTAAAATCTTCTGGCAAGCTGAGGTCCTATGCTCCTGTAGCTCCTACGGAAACTAGCAGCTTAACCCATCATCCGGAAAGACAGACTGAACTGCCAAATCACATCCATCCCCGTTTTTATACTTACCATACATTTCTCAGCAAAGCACACAAACAAAATAAGTACAATGATGATTGCAACGACGCCAAAGGAAATTCCTAGTTTTGCAGTTCTAAACAGAAGAGAAAGCATTTAAACAAAACAGTGTTAAATGAAAATGTCATTCAAACTGCACTTCAGACTAACATTTCCTAACACTGTTTCTCAAACTTTGAATAGACTTTTTTTTTCCCTTCAGATGGCACTGGATAACCACCAAATTGCTCGAGTTACTGTTGCTGTGTTGCAGAAATACAACTAAATTATCCTATTCCCTCACCGAGGGCCTGAGCTATTACCCTTATGCATAAATCCCATGGAAATTGCACTCCAGTAGCTGTGAAAAAACTTCAGAAACATCAAACATCTTGGAAGTATGAGAAGAAACTGGAAGTTCCTTCCTCGCAGCTCTACAGAAAAAAGGAGCACTGAGCACCTTTTTACCAGCTAATCCCATTTTTCTATTCCTCACTCAGTCAATGTTCTTACAGCCAGCTGTTATAAAATAGTAATCCTCAATCCCCTGATCATCTCCCTGTGTATACAGAGTCATGCAGATTATTTAAGAAATATCTATATTTTATTTTCATAGTGATATCCGGGCTCATTTCCCAACAACACAAAGGTACCCTTTTATTAAGGGTTAAATTACACCTAAGAGGCACGTCCCTCAGGAACTCCAAAGGACTTCAAAAAGTTCCATGCATGTGAGTTTCACTTTAGCTATTGGCTAATTTGAATTGTAAGTTATTAAAATACTGGCACTTACTTGGGCATTACAAACACTTGTATCAGAAAAATACAGAAGAACACAAAACTTGCACACGCGAAGTAACTCTTCAGTTTTAGAATCGTAATGGTGCGATACTGAAACAGATTTTAATAAATCAGATTATTATAAAGAATTTTCCCTTTTTAAAATGCTATAACGTTTTTGTGATTACATATATATAGAAGTTTACACTGCACTATTCAAAACATACACAGAACTAAAAAACAACAAAAGAAAGTCACCTGAACATCTGTCAACATATACCAGCCCAGACCAAAGGATAATTTTTAACCTAGAGGAAAATTCAGCACTGATTGTGTAAATCAGAACTTCTCAGATGCATGAGACCAAAATCCTTACAAAACAATGACATACACAGAAGTAAATCTAGTATTTACGTGTGCATATATATATACATGTGTCTATATATGTATATACTAATGTACATACACACATACTACATATTGGCTCATTATATATATGTGCACCAGCAACTGTGCATACTGCATCACAGCACAGCAAATTTATGAACCTAACAAATAATGGTATTATAGTTGTAATGAAACAACCACAGAAAGTAATTTCATTATGGATGCAGTATTTGTATTTCTTAAATTCTCATTACTTTTGAAAGTTCTTCATATAGTAAAACCAGCCCAACTCCTACTGACTCCCTATGGCAAGAACTTAACCACAGATTAGAAACACTCTCCAGAACACGGGTTATCAAGGAAGAGTGGACAACCTAAACGAATCATGAGACCCGCTTTCCATTAGGTACCAACAACTAATCTGGGTTTGCAGTCATCTCCAGAATCCACTGCAAGAATGAAAACACAGTTTTGTATACTACTATGCTGCTCTGAAGTAGAAATCAAAGAACAAAAATTATTATTTTGCTCTTACCAACCTCTTTTTCAAGACCAGGTTCTGCAAATATCAGTGAAAATCCACAGAAGTCGTCAGATTTGCCACACCATGGGCTGCAAGCACAGAGATAAACGTGTTACAGAATGTACAGAACAGCCCGGGAAGGATGCAAAAGCAATGTAGTTACAGCCCCACAGTACACAGGGCGATGATGCACAATTTATTTATACACAATTGACAGCTCTGAAAAGTCTTTATAATTCATAGGGTAACCCACAAGCTGTTAAGTTTTTATGTTGTTGACAGGCAGATCCAGAACTTTCACTAACAGCAGTTTGCCATTTATGTGCAAAATGTAACCAACCCCAGCTTTTCTGTGGTTTAAAAATGGTCATGTAGAACAGCAAGTGTTAGAGGTGGCTGACAGCCCCCAAACTTTCCCCTTAAGTATTACCAACAGCATCACCTACTAGGAATAGTAGGAAGTACAGTGTTAATAGCCTTGCTGTAATTCAGATGAAAGATTTTCTTCTTGAATCCACTGGTTCACATTTGATAGGAAATTAAATCCTGTATTTTAAACTTAAAACGAAACAAAAAATAAGCAAGGAGAAGACAACATTGCCTACACTTGTCTGTTTTTAAATGTACCAATAGAACAGTTGGAAGGGACCAACAAAAATCACCAAATCCAATTGCCTACGTCATGCCAAACGCACCCCCTGCTACTGACAGACCATTTACTGTCAACTAACCTGACATTAAACCAACTTTATTATTACCCTGAAGCCATGTTTTGGCTTTATACATAAGTTTTGGTCAGGACTGCGCCCCATTTCTTCATAGTTCTTACTGTAATAAACAGAATGCAGATGTTAACTTCCTATCCCTGCACTGCAACGCGTTACTTTGGACAGTCCTAAGAAATAAAGTGACAACTGTTATTTCATAGTATCATACCCACACAGAACAGCTAGACTAGCCATTGGCTTCTTGCTCAAAGAATGAAAATAATGAGATTATTACTGAAAACTAAAGCAAAAAGGAAATTTAATTGAACAAAAAATTGCAAGACAAATACCTGGTAACATTTTTAAATGGGAAGTAAATTTTGCACCTGGAGTTAGAAATCAAGGGGAAAAAAAAGATGAGAGAAAATAAAAGTTTTGCATACTTAGTTGAACTGAGTCCTTCAATGGTTGACATCATTTCATCATAAATATCTTCCTCTATTCTTCCCTTCTGAGATGAATTTCTGTGAACAACATGAAGTCCATGTCACAAATGCTACTCAGAAACAAGTAACAGCTTAATCCTCTCTATCCCAACTACACAGTGGAATTATCACACACATTGTTTATCTTTACTAAAAAGCTTTTTGACAAATACAGGTATCCTAAATCACATTAAAATAACATCTGGCTACTTTCAAAACTGAAGGAAGACAGGTTGGGGAGAAAGCCTCTATAGACTGCCAACCATAACAAACATGAATTTAGATGCCTTCTAAAAGTCCAGAGACCTAGCTGAACATTTTCATTGTGGAAACAGCATACACACCGATTAATCAGTCAAAAGATTGCATGCCTACAGTAGACAGAACACAGAATGATATATCAAGAAAAAAAAAGTACTCAACAAACCTGTCAGAAGTCCTCTGGCGCCCAGTGGAACACAGAGGTATTTCCTAAATCATGTAGGGAATAAAGAAAAAGTTACACGCTCAACACTGTGAACAACTATTGAGAATGAACTTCAAGAGGAAGCCAAAAACAGTTTTATTTACAAACAACATTCAAGAAACATTCTCAAACAGAACAGCTTATCAAAACCAACACCTTCCAGCAACATTTTCAGCTCTAACCAGTGGGTGTTTTCTGTCCTTTCTGTAAAAATTGTTAGAAAATAATTTAACAAATCTGTTCTCTGATTTTTGACCATACACTGAGATAACTAAGATGAGCAGAGACAAGTAAACAGGAAACTACCTGCACAAACCTGAATGGAATGAGACTTCATTTTAAAAATTACCACTGCCGTCCAGTCAGAGAGTAGCATAGCTCTGCTGGGCCTTGGAAGCACAACTCTGAGGTGTGCATCTCCTCCTTTCAGCTTTCAGCAATGGCAGATTGTAGGAAAAATGAATTTTCTTAAATTATTTACTGACATTATTGTAAATGGAGCATGCGGAGAGATTATTTATTTTCTATAAAATTTCAAGTAAATCATGAGTGCAACTAGCAGCTAGGACAAGTTATTTCTTTTCTAAAACCACACGTATTGAGTACAACCCTAGGATGGACAAATGTCAGAAGAAAAGATAGTTTCAATGTTTTTCTTTGAAAGTTTACTACAGGCGTAATATGCTAGACTTATGTGGAGTGTAAATATTGTTTTGACTGAAGTCATTGTTGCACAGATACCTACTTAATTCCGTATACATACTTAATAGTAACAGCAGAAATTCATCCACAAAAATACGCCAGGTTTCAAGTTTCAAACCACAGACACAAGTAGTTCATAATTTTAAGATGACATAATCACTTCAAACTTCACCTTTCTTTGCTTTCCTTGTGAAGTTGAAGAGTCACTGCTCACACTTTCTCTATGGTTTAGGTGGGCAAAAGGCCTGGCTGCTCCCCAGGACTCTAAATAACGTGTCATCCGAACAGATGCCCGCATCTTCAGCCCATCATTCACTCTTGTTTTTGGAAGATGATTATTTGATTTGCACTGTTTGGACTAACAGAAAACACATTAACTTAGCAAACAGGAAATGATACAAATTACAAACAAACAAAGCTCAGTATAGTTGAGTAATTGTAAACTAAATAACCGAGCCACTTAGTAGGACTTGACACTCATCAGCAAAGTCAGCCAACCTCAATTCCTTTGTCTCACTTAATTAATTTCAGTTGTAGCAAATCATGACATAATGAATTTGCTTGAGCTGCCTTTACAAGCCTTCTTGTGTAAAACAACTTTCAAGCTACCAGAGATCATGGGACCATAGATACAATTTCCATGCAATCAGCGCAACAGCAGGAATGTAACATTTCCAATTTCTGAGCCAAAGCACATCAAAAGAATAGTCAGGAGAAAGATCCCATCGATGACAGACTCACTCTTAGATTATATCCCTATACAACATGTAAACAGTCAGACCGTACTCATACAGCAGTTCCTCTGTGGGTCTAAAAGGATGCTTAAACTACAGAATAAACTGATGCATCACTGGCTAGCTATCTGCTAACGTTTCATAGGTATCTTCAGGTGAGCAGGGACCACTTCAATAGAACTAGATCTTCAATCTGACAACTGTGCACACAGTGGGGAAGGTTGTTTCAGTGTTGTGTAAATAAAACATACAAGGAAGATAAGCTCGAGCTCTTGATAATTAGAAGTGGCTCTACACTGTTTCTCCTCTTAAAGATCCTGAAGGAGAGGAGTTCACCATTTCTGTTCTTTTTCCTTTTGAAATGTCTTACTTGTCAGCTGCAAGCCAATCCAAACTAGTAACGCTTGAGGCATTACTCACCCCTAAATGGGTGACAGTTACTAACTTTATACCTTGAAAGGAAGGTGAATCTTGGGTATAAAACAGCAAGGACAAAGTTGTTGGAAGCTACTTCACAGAGAACATTCCATCTGGAATTGGCTACACTGTATGGGTGCTCTTTCATAACTTCATCCCACCCTTTGATTTGAATTTGTAAGTCACATGCTTCAAACAAATACACAGTCGAATACAAATGCTGTGAATATATGAACCACGTCTCAGGTTTTAGACACAGAACAGTAGGATATGCTTTCAGATCTAAAGTCCCAAATCTAAGTTACTTGGATGACTCACACAGACACCTCTGCAATTAAAATAAATGAATTTAAATATGTGTTTAAAAACACGCACATACCCTTGGATCAACCACCAAGTAGGTTTTGATATTCATGGATTCAAGGTAAGGATCTCTAAGGTGTCCATTTCCTTCTTCTACTTCATAAGCCTTGCCCAGATGATTTAGTGTTGCTTCAGTGATGTGTACACGACTGAGAATGGAAGAAAGAAAAAGACAGACAAGCATTTACAGAAAGGTCATACTAAGCATTTCATTTACATTTCAATGGCTACTGCTACATTTCTGCTTTTCAGCTTTGGCAGCCAACTCCAAAATCCTGCCAGTACTTAAAATTGCATTTGCAACCCTTCACAGCAGTCCTTTGTTGTACATCTTTCATACAAAGTATCCCAAAAAACACTTCCCAGAATGAGACAGTATCAGCATAAGATTAAAATGAAATAAGCACAATAAGAGAAAGACGGAGATACAAGAAGAAATATCACAGAAGATCTGCTGACTGAGAAGACAGACATACAGGCAGGTTGTTGCAGACTGTAATAGCTGCAAGGAAAGCTCACATAAAACGCACAAGGGAGGACTGTCTTAGGCTGGAAATGCATGAGGAGTGACAAAGGAAATGAAAAAAATTGGAAAAGGTTTTTGTCAACAAGGACAAGTCCTGAAGTCCTGTCTTCTGTGACAGAAACAAGTACAGTATAACAGCAACACGTCTAATGGGAGCAGCTGGCACTTTTTGTATCCACTCATGCTTTCCCCCTGGATGTTGCTTAGTTCAGCATCCTGAACCACGTACTTCCACGGAAACGATGAGTTACACTTTTCCACACAGAATTTATTAATGAGAGGCCTCAATAAGTTCATGAAAGTATGTACGCATAATTTTGTTACATTTTTTTCTAGTTGTCCATCGTCCCACAGCTTTTCTTATTTTTCCTTGGCATAGAGGAGTTAACCACTGCACCATCATTCCTACAACAGCACAGAGCTGGTAACAGCACACAACCAGAATGGAAGCTGACTGCCATTTGTCTAACTGAAGAAAAAAGGGGGTGATGGTCCGGTCCAGCTCAACTCTCTTAGCCTGAATAGGATATGCAAAGATAAAGCAGCCAAGACCTGGAGACCATGGGCTGTGGTTTCCCAGAGAGAAGCAAAAAATTCCACAATTCTTTTGGAACTAGAAGGTAAGAGGTTTTTGTTTACTGGTAATTTTCTAAAAAGACTGTGTGTTTTGTTTTGTTTTGTTTTTCCAGTGGATTAAGCAGCTTTGAAATACAGGCAAGTATTTGAATCTGAAATCTTACAGCCAGCTTCTGATTGCCATTTCTCGCCCCACACAGGAACTGAAGCATACCGAGTGATGTCTGTATTAACTCAGCATTAAAACACACACATACTGCAGTAACTTTTCTGTCTTTTTCTAGTTACCTCATCTGTTCAGTATCCATTTTTGTTATGGATCCTCTCCCCTCTTCCCTAATCACACACTATCATAGTACATTTCAGATCTTACTGTAAACTTCTTTCTACTTAAATTATTATGCTGACAACTTCCAACAGTTACTAATGCTTCAGTGGATTCCAGGATCAGCACATAACAAAAGTCGCCTCTCAAGGCATGCTTTGACATGCACTAAGGCACCTATATCAATGCGGAATACCTGAAACACTGCACTCTCACTTCCCTATGCTAATATGCCCGAGCATGCATTTCAGTGTTTCGGGCACATCTGTGTTAGAAAAATGGTCACAAATGTGGTTTTAATCTTGGTGCTGTGCTTGCTCTGTTTTACCAATACATTATTATGTTACTACAAATGTAATTAAATTTTAGACTGTGAAAGAAGAACAAGGATACTCAGTCAATGGGAATAAATTATTCATAAAAGGAGCAGTTTCTCTGCATCTTTCGTAAGTCTTTAGAATGTCTTCATTCACAAGGCCCAATACATTTATACTTCCTATTTTAAATAAAAACCTCAAACTGCTCCCCATGACAAAACTTCTGCTGACTTCCAAAGGAGAAGAACTAGGTAAGAGTGGAAACTATGGAGAACCCCAGACAGATGATTTTTCCACAGCAGAAGCTACACAACAAGTAGAAACCCCACCTCCCTTGGAGGCTCAGTCTTCCAGGAACAGAAGGTTTCCTGTGGCCAGTTTTATCACATGGAAAGTGAGTGCTACAGAAAGTATTGTGTGTTATGTTTTGGAATCAACAAGCAAACTTAAAATAACTTTTATTTCTATCAGAGAATCAAGCATTTGCATGACAAATGTATTGGAATAATCAGTTTTTAAGATTCGACAATAGTCCTAAATATGATATTTGTATGACATTCATGTCATATTCAGATTCGTGTTGTTTTCTTTGACAAGAAGAGGAACTTCACAACTCCGTATTATTGTTTAACCACGCAGAATTGCTCTAAAACACTCAACCTGGATGATATTGCAACCATTAACTAAGTTTCAATTAGTTTGCTTTCTGTTACCAAAGAAAGAAAAGAACATGATATTCACATCCTACTATTTTGAAGAACTTACCAAAAATACAAATAAGAAGACACTCTACAATGACAGTGACACTAAGCAGGAAAAAAAGAGTAACTGGTATCTCAACGCTTAATAGTTTTCAATGAAAAATATATACCCCTCAGAATGCCATTCTATTGTTAAGTATTAATTTGCAAAGAATACCAAGAACTTACAAATTTACAGTGTCATTTGGGAAAACTCTCAATATGTTCATTTTTGTGTAAACAACTGAAAAGGCAAAAAAAAAAAAAAAAAAAAAAAAGAAAATTGAGCCAAATTTTAATCCCCAAGGTTCAACTTAGAAAACAAGTGTATTATCCTCATTTAGGAAAATACTTACTTTCCAGTAAGTACCTTCAAAAGCACAGCAAAAATATCAGCCTCAGGCCCAACACCCTGCACTGCTGAGCAACACAAAGCAAGCCATGCTACATTTTGCCTTCCACCCAGGACTACTCATCCTCCTTCCCATTCTGCCCATGCCAAATACAGCTCAGAGAGAATACACAACAGCCAACAGCTCTAAATTCTTCTTCCTTGGATGCTCCTCACCAGGGTTTATTTTAATTTCTGAGAGTTCAGCATTGTGAAGTGTTTGAATATAGAGCTAATATAAATCAGGTGACCAAGGAGCCAGTTGATATATCAACAGAAACGCTAACTGCTGTAAATATGCAGCTTTTCTTTGTCAACCTAAGTTCTGTATCCATTCCTTAATGAAGTTTAAAAATATAGTATCACCCTTGTACACAACACAGGTCGATTCAATGTAATAATACAGCGCTAAAGCCATACGACTTTCTCAAATGAAGGAGAGGTCAAGAAGTAGTCACTTTCCTGATAACACAATTTTATAGCTCATTAAAAATAACAGCCAGAAAATACTAGCTTTTTACTGCTCAGGTAAGTACACATTTGTCCCATTTTATTCACATCATTATAGTGATTTGTGTCACGGAACAGTTACAAATTCCAGACTCACAAGCCATGACTATGAGAAAGGTGATGACAGTGAGCCAGCAGTGAGAGTGGAGAGCCTCACCCAGGTACGCCTGCAGACTCCATACGGTTCGCTAAGGAAACATCGTGAGACCAGACATCGTACTGCCACTTGCGGAGGCCGATCACACCACACAGCACATTCCCAGAATGAATGCCAACTCTCATGTTGATATCCACACCTGTGGCTTCTCTCACCTGCCTGCAGAAGAAGAGAGGAGTTAGAGTACAATTTAGACTTCTGACTTTCTCTCTTCCTTCTGGAGATCTATCGAGGTTTAGCCTCATTATATGCTGAGCGCAAAGAGACAAACTTATGACCTAATGCATAACTATCAAACTAGAGGCAATAAACAATTTTTTACAATGAAAGCACTAACAACGACTTCATTCAATATCTTTATAGCCTCTACACAATTAAAAAGTCTTCTGTGCTATGCTTACTTTATTGCTTCACACATGTCCAGTCCCATTTTAACACAGTTCCTGGCATGAACTGGCAAGGACACAGGTAGGCCTGAAACACAGTAGTAACAATCTCCCAGGATTTTTATTCTCATGCATTCATTCTCCTGAAAAATAATGATTAACTTATTTAATGGGAAAAAAAAAGAAACAACACAACAACAACAAAACAACCAAAAAACCTGCAAGGAGACAACTAACACTAAAACTAGGTGTTGTCTACATCATTGTGAGAAAGTAAGGCTATATTCAGTCCTGTTTGAAGCAAAACTTACTTCTCATTTTCTGCATTCAAATGGCTGGAGGGTAATAGAAATTACTTCAAGTGTTCCTGAAATACAATCTTAATAATTTCTGACTTTATTCCTGGAACTGTTTGCAACTGAAAAAACTATAAATGAAATAATAGCAGTGAAAAACTTTCAAAGAGTTTATCGTTTGGAGGATGAAATCTACTCAACTATCTTTTAAGATTCATCTTTATTATTCAGGTGTTAATAAATTAATCACTTTGTTCACCTTTCCCTCAGCTTTTCAGGGCAGTGTCATAAAACCTTCACAGAATCTAGGGAGAAGTTAGGAATTAAGGTGCCTAACGTGGTATATTTACATACGAAAATTTTATTTTATTTTTAAATGTAAAGGAAGAGGAAGTTGGCACACAGTAGAGTTTGCTGTCACTCATCATCAAAGCAGCAGTACAGTTTGGCAGCAGAAAACAATTTCTGAACTGTACAACAGAAGATACTGTTCAGCCTGTTATTGGCTGAAGAGAGCAAAGAAGACTTCCTCATATTGTCTTTTGTTAAGATATTACTGTCAAATTTTAGCTACAAAGTTTACAAGTAGGCCAGGGTTAATTCTGCCTGAGAAGGCAGCGTAAGGTTTGATTGATAAGGGGAGATGTCTTAATCAGGAACAGCTGCCATTCCAGCTGCAAAACCATCCCTGCTGGGCAACAGCCTAGCAATTCTTCCACCAACTAAAAAATACTATTATTCACAAACCAATCAATGACAAGTGATCAAACTAAGCTGTTCTCACTCGTCAATCAAGGCATTAAAAGAACATCCGCTATTCTCCAACATCTGACGCCATCCAGTAGATTCTGAGTAAACCAGCTTACACAGCCCTGAGCTTCTCCGTTTCAAAGATCAGTGGGTAACCTTATGTTAGAGCTGGTAGACTTCAGTATCCAGCCCAGTTTCCAGGTTAGTCATGGGCTTTTATTACGTAGTTTGGAGCCTACAACATCCTTACATAATGGAAAAGATGACAGAATATTTTCCTGCAGAACAAAAATAGCAAAAAAACCCAACCAACCAACCAACCAACCAAGCCCAAACTAGAATCTCTTCTTATCTCTTTTTATAGCCCAAGAGAGCTGGAAGACCTTGACTCACTAAGCACAAGTGTTTTCTAAACAGAGCAACTTGTGGAAAGTAGCGAGAAATTCAGATGTATCACTTAAAATCCCAAATCTTTTATATTCTTGTACCCAATGAGGAGTTGTAAACAGTGACCAAATATCGTTGACCTTGGCTCTTACTGTAGCACAAAAAGCTGGTAGCAACTAGGATGGCATAACTTATTTTCATGCATTCGTAATCCCTGCTTTGATACAAACAGTAAGTATGGCCCTCTTATTTTCCAGTCCTTGGAAGTTCTAACAACAACTGAACTTTAACTAAATTAAATCCCTATAGCACAACAAACTGCAACACGTACCTTTGCAATCTGATCAAACTTTCCAAAAAGTTCATTCAGCATCACTACGAGTTCCTTAGGAGAGCAGTCACTGGCAAGGCGAGTAAATCCTACAATGTCTGCATATAGAATGCTAGACAAGAACAAAAGGAAAACGAAAAACAGATACTTGAAATATGAAGATGTGTTTATTCCACAGTCAGTTGAACATTAAAATGCACTTAATAGAAAGCACCTCAGCCTTAGGAAAACAACTCCAGAAAACAGGGCTAAGCATCTCAGCTCATTAGAAGTTCAGGAGACATTATCTTTCAACAACACAAAAAGAGTTCACTTCAGCCTGAAAATCTCTCTCTGATTTTCAGTATCACTGGACAACATGCACCAAGAAATCAGCAGCTTAATAAATTCAGATGCCTCTAGAGTTCCAACTTACCTAACATTTTCGTGCCTTTTAACGTACAGAATGTGGAAGTTGTTGTCATGCATTTGCCTATTATCATTAGTTTCCTTTAGTCGCTCTATGATTGCCAGCTTCATTTCCATAGATATATGAGCTGGCAGTATGGATAAAAGCAAATTTTCCTAAAAGGAGGGAAAAAAAATTAACGACATAAAACTCTTCATATACTAATTTTGAAACTGCAGGATTTAGTGACAACAAAAAGGAATTAAAGAGATAAAGCCTAAAATTCAACTAGCCTTTAATAATGAATGTCACATTTTCCAGAAAAGACTGTTCCATTTCAGTTCTCAAAAACACTGATTTTACAACTAAGGGTGTTGCATTCTATTTTATTCCTTGTGACACAGATGCCACATCACTATGAAACAGAGGAAAGAACATTAATATTACTACAATTTCTAGATAAATTAAACCTCCCCCCCCGACAGCATGAAGCTGCCAGGCAGAAGAGGAATACAAAAGAGTACTTTTAATCCAGGAAGGACTCTGCTGCTCCATAGCAGGGTCGCCACAGAAGAGGAAACGCTGCATGGAGCAGCTATGAGCAGTAACTTCTTCTGATGACACTGCCAGCAAAGACGGAAGATTGTGTAACTGAGGAAAACTCTGTCTCTTCTGCCTACAAATTTGTCTCCCTTTCCCAAGCAACTATGCAGCAGTCCACAGAAGAGAACAAGCTGCCAGGATTGCTTAACCAGCATTTGCCACCAAAAATAAATGCCTTGGGATCACAGTGGGAAGAAAGAGCCCATCAAGCACTTGACTAAACTAGCCCTAGACAGCAGTCTGACTTCAGACTGCCTCCCAGAAATAGAAACGTCTCCTGTCCCTCCTCCAGCATTTTATTAATAGGAGAGCCAACTTTGGGGAATAACTTAAATGAAAATAGAGCCCCACTGCATGTAGTGGGACCATGTGATGCTGAGGTGTTACACAGCTTTCAAGGAAGCGATGATGAACCCTGACCTGCAGTTTTTGTATTATCTTCATAGGGAAAAATGGGTGGCAAAAAGGCAACTCAGCATTGTCTGGCAAATCGCAACACAGCTGAAAAGTAAACTGTCCATAGACTTCAGCTCATCTACACTTCAAACAAGCAACTATAAAACATGTGCAAGTTACCACATCACCCAAGGAGATGTTTTAGAATCACGGTGCTTCTGTAAGCTGCTTAAATACTTCCCCACCTGTTGCACAGGGAACAGCTTTCTGCCAGGGTTTTCATGCAGGTTTGTCATCTCACAAGATTAGCATCAGAGAACAGGCTGCATTAGCTGTGTGGCACTCCTCTTTCCAGTTCTGTCAAGTCAGTCACTCCTCAGCCCCTTTCTTTTATCTAGGAACTTGTGGGCAGAGAACTCAGCTCACATCAGCCTTGAAGAGCTGCTGCTCCTCACCCCACTCACACCAGGATAAAAGGAAGGCATGCTACTTTCAGCTTTGATACTTCCTTACAGTCCTTCCTCAGTCGGAAATTAAAGTTCCTTGCTTACTCTTTAAATACCACTGGAGTTTAGAGACGTAAATGTTATCGTACTCCAAACTGTAACGTATTAAATGATTTTTTCATAGAATCATAGAATGGCCTGGGTTGAAAAGGACCAAAACGATCACCTAATTTCAACCCCCTGCTACGTGCAGAGTCACCAGCCACAAGACCAGGCTGCCCAGAGCCACATCCAGCCTGGATTTTTTCTCATTTAAGTTTCAATTTTCTCCCAGCAAAAGAAAAACAGTTTCTGAGACAAGAAAATAAAAGAGCAAACAATACTGTAGAATTTTAAAGAAAATTCATAACAAAGGGAAGCACAAAACTGTTAAAATTACCTCACAAGTACAGGACATTGTCAGGACATTAAGGACAGGCTCTGTTAGGTTACCTTAGGCTAGTCCCATCAACCTTTTGTGCTAGGAAATACAAGTTAGCTGAAATAACCAGCAGCAACATCCTTGCTACAAATACTGTGGTCTTCATACAGACAAGCCGCATGGAACAGCTTCCTCCTTTCAACTTCCTTCTTTTGTTACTAATGGCACAACTCTTATTTTTGATATGAGGTGAGCATTAAGAAGATCGGCCCAAGCCTTTCTATGAACATTAATCACAAACCTTATAAAACTGCACCAATTTTGGAAATGAAAACAAGCAATTCATAGCAAGAACCACTTCACTCACTTGTTGCCTCTTTTCAATCTTCAGTTTCATTCGGACCTGAATGCACTTTAACGTGTATCTATACAAATCCCACGAAGCAACCTGCATTTGGCGTTTGTGAAATGCACCCATCAAATTACCGCAAAGGAAAATGACAGCATTGGCAAGTACCTGCACAAGAAAAATATTTACCTACTGCAGTCATCGATATTTCACCAGTACACTCGCTAGTTCCTCAAAAGTAATCAATCCCAGGCATCGTTCCACTTTCCCCTTACCCTGTTACACACCAAAAAGACCGCATTTCCATTGGCCGGGATGTACCTGGACAACAGAAGCTAACTTACGCAGTAATGGGGGCACTCCTGTGGGAACATACAGTAGTACAATGAAACAACTCTGCTGAATCACTTAACACTTTTATTTGCAGACACCAGTGATTGACTCTGGGAGAATACAGTCCACAAAACCATGCATCAGCATGCATGTGTGAAGTCTGACAAATATCTGCACTGAAAGAGCAGGGTGCTGCTTTGAACACACCCTATAAGTAAGGGCCAGGAACCCTGAAAGGTTCCTGTAGCACTCCCAGGCCCTGCTGACTCCCTGGGGCAGCAGTGGCCCTTTTGATCCACCCAGCAGGCAGTGTCAGATGAAGATAGGACCCACCAGAACAGCACAGATTGAGAAGAAAGATTGTGACAAAGTTTGTCTTACGTTGAGTAACAGTTAAGAAATTCTGCTTCTTCCACTTACATCAGAAAATCAAACGGTATTATAAATGAAATTAAACACATTTTTATTGAAGACGTGCAAGACTCATGACCCAAACCCTTGAACTTTGTGGAACTTTGGAATGTAATCTAAACAGTATAGTTATGCCAATATCAAATGGTAATATGGCTAGGATATTTAATGACTTAAAGTAGCTTCTCCTTACCTGAAACAGAATGGATCTTTTCTCTCCATTGGAATCCTTGGATAACACACTTAGCACAATAATATGGGAGAGAGCAGAAAGAACACTAATTATGACTGCATCTCTCATCCCAAAGGGTAGCATGGTATAAACTGTGAAGATTATGAACAGAAAAAATGGCACCTATGGAAAGGGCAAAAAAACCAAAACAGTTAATCACACACACACACTATTATGTGTTTAACAAAACTCACTAAAGAGGAAGGAAAGCAGCAGCATTCTTATCATTTTCAAGCTGAACAATGTAATATTGACATTTCTAAAGCAGAGTTAAAAACATCAGGAAAGAAGTAGCCCTAAAAGCTTTGAGGGAATTAGGAGATATAGATTCAAAGATTAAACGATTAACACGACATATCACTTAATTTTTTCAGTTGTCCTTGCCCTTCACTCTTAGCTCATCCATTACAGCTGAAGATGCACTTGATATATCAAGAACAGTGCACTGCAAGGATAGCAGAGCTGAACAGAATGGAATTCCCCACCTTCTCCAAGTTAGTACTTTAACCTTAAAAGCAACACATTACTTTTTATTTACTCCAAATTTGATAAAACCAAAAGTCCAAATAATAGTTCTCAATGCTGACACAAGAGAATAATCACTATTGCCACTATGTACTTAACAGCAGAGATTTTACAAAATGCACAATGTTCTGCTGCACTGCTAGGGATAAGAAGGAACATCTACAGAAGTTATACCCATATTTATAGATCTGTTATAGCCATTAGTCCATATATATGCAAAGTAACAACGTCAATCAGAATATAGGGCAGTGTTTCTGGCTCAGCTCTATCTCCCCACTGCAGCTCAACTCATGTTGTTCCAGACAGCAGCTTCGTTCAAGGAAGTTTTAAGGCCCAGACCACAGTGAAATGCTTATCAGCATAGGTTTCTTTGCTGAGACAGAACGTAACAAGCAGGCAAACAAATAAAAGGTTTCATCCAACAGGCATAACCTTTTAAATGTTCATCTTTACTATTTCATTTGTACCAAAACTTCCTCTACCATACATACAACCCTCATCAGACCTTTCTGAATGCTGTGCAATATCTTTATAAGCACAGACAAGCAGAGGTTAATCTTCATTTAAACAGTAGCCTCAATCTGTGATAAATTAAGAACTTCCAGTAAAATTTTGGAATGTACCTATTTGCTTCTGCTTTCTAATCTATAGTTACCTTCTATTTTTGGCTTTATATCACCATTATTACCAAGTGACAATGACACAAGCCACTGTGTTGCAGCACTGAAAGCAACAGAACCAAACCTTGCTTTATTACACATTTGTACCTATACTTAAGAACTAGATTTTGTTTTGTTTTGTTTTCTCTAATGCTGATATCTTCTTTCTTAAATCAAAAAATGCTGAATAGCGACTGTAAGGACTGGTGGCTGGATCCAGGCCATAATACAATCAGATATGGGTTGTTTAACTCATAATTTATATCTTTCTTTATCTGGAATAAAGAGGGGAAGGGGAAGAGTCAGTAAAACAAGATAAAAACTCATTTTTATTTTATTGAAAACTCTTCTGTTTATATTATGAGAATTTAGGAGGAGTTTCCTACAGATTATGGTATTTTTGGCATCACAAAATCTCCCGTCTTCTGATCAGAGATACCAAGTAATGAACTTGAACCGCACCCAGCTATGCCAGGACGTGTCATTAATTCTTATTGTTCACCTCTCCCACTGATGTGAAAACATGCTCTCTAGGGCACACCCAGTTCCAGAGTCCTTTACACATTTCTTGAGCACCACTTTGACACTCAGAAATTGATAAAAGCTGGCATTATTAATGCAAAATTCTCTTAAAAATGAACTTGTAAATATTATTTTTTTACCTGCTTACACAGAAATAAAATTTCAACTTAAAAGACGCAATTCCTAAATAGAAGTGTGCAATGATCCAACCTTCTTAGCTGAACTGTATTTTCACGGTCAGAAAACAAACAAAAACTGACCACAGTATGAACTAATCCAGGAAAGCACGCTAAATCTCAGAAAACTAGTTTTATGCTGTCATAATGTTGAGAAAAAAATTAAGTGCACAAGCAGATTCACACATAGTGACCACAGGTTTTATGGTAAATACTTGAATAATTGGGAAATACATACCTGTTCCCATGCTGAAAAATAATCTTTTTGTTCAAGAAGAGGAATGTAACCTATCGTTAAGAAGCAAATCCAAACTGTAACTCCAAATAACGTTAGCCATCTCCGAAATAAGGATTCGATACATAAAAGTAAGTACATGACTGAAAATATGACAAGAACAGCACATACTGCAATAATGAAGGCAAGATGAGTACGTGCTTCCTGAAAAAGCAAAAGAAAGCATTATGTTTGCTCCAACATTCTCCCTTAGAAAAAAAAAAATGGAAAACTCATCTGTACCCTCCTGGTAACAGCTGAGATCAGAACTCAGGTTAGCATACTTTAAAAGCTAAGCAGTCTGGCTGTAGCAGCTCTAACGCTTTCTGGTATTGATACATTCAGAGATAATAAATAATTCTGAAGATATCCAGTCCAGCCAGCTTCACCATTCTCATTTCCCAAACTATTCTTTTTGTTGTTGTCTTTTAAGATAAGTTATAATCCTGATAAATGCATTTAAGGAATTCAAGCTTTGCTAAAAGTGGTGTAACAGCACTTTTCCAAGTTTTACAGAGGATGACTTGCAACACATGAATATTGATGCTACTCCCCTTTTTTAAAGGAATAAAAGCTGAACAGTTTACAAGTACGATTGGTACGATTAAATCTCTTCAGCAATTAAACTGAAGACACACTCTCATGCAGCACTGCATTTGGAAAGCAGTGCTAGAAGGCAATAAAGGACTGTAACAGCTTCCTCATCACTCTTTTAGTTTCTGTTTCTTCAAAAAACAGAATCATAATATGTTACCCAGCCACAAATTTCTTTAAGCAGCATCATTCCTATGCCTACAGTATCCCTGCACTTTGCTGAATGAACGCTGATCAATACTCACATCTTTGACAAAAAAGATTATAATTAGTGTAGTCCAGAAGATGATTGCAATGAAGAGCAGCAGTAACAGGAGTGGAAGCTGCTGGCTCGTGTAACGGTACTTCTCATAGAGAGGGTCTGTGATCCTGCAGTCATCACTTTCACTGAAGAAATATTTACCCCTAGCTGGCATTTTATTCCTGGCTGGCCGCTATTTCCCTCAGCTGCCAGTGCACACAGAAGGACACAGCTGGAACTCCCACTTCACAGATAATGTTCGACTTGTCACTGCCGCCTCTGCAATCTGTAGCCGCACTGAGTAACCCGGGCTCTCCGGTTTGACTTCTCATGAGCACGAACTCCAGATTTCCAATGCTTCCAAAAGCAAGACAGTTAGTCTCCCCAAAACTAGGAGTTTCATGCGTGAATCTCCAAATCAATGCGTATTTGTGATGCTAGGATTTTTTTATGGCTTTTTTTTTCTTCTGCTTTTTTTTACCAATTCTTATTTTGCAGGACTTCTTTCAGCAAGCTTGAATTTTACCTCCTGGGATGAACTCTGCAGAGAGAAGATACAATTAAATTAATTGACTTCAGCTGAATGGACACGGTGTTCCCCAAGAAAAGTGAAAAGCACCTCCTTTCACACTGTTTTGATTAAAAGGAAGGAAAAGGAGAAAATGATACAATTCTGTCCAAGCCAAAATTCACTCAACTATATTAAAAAAAGACACTTAACATCAAGCTGCACATATTGCATTCATCTCCAGTTAACAGTGTTTCTGCAGCAATCGGTGTGCTCTACTAGCAATGAACATTAAGGAACAAACTGTATTGTTAATTACTAATGACCACTGCTTTCCAAAGAGATTCACGAATATAACTCACTCCATGCCAAAAGACTTGTAGCAAAACAAAAGAATGGGGGGATGGTATGGGGGAAGCATGAAAAACAGGCTTTCAGGAGAAGTTTTATTAGAACTTGATAACACGACGGCGGCTTCTTTGTCACTTGACGGCCGTCACCATGGTGCCTATTTATCTGGGGAGAAAGAACCAGCTAAAAGGAAGCCAAATTCCAGCCAGTTACTGTCAAAAGACAAAATGTTTAGCCACACGTGTTCACACTGCATTCACGCTGCAAGGAGTGGTATTAAGGAAAAATAGTTTCAGAAAGCATACTGAAAGATTTTGTCTATGTAAACACAGCCAAACATTAATATACCGCTCTTTTACTAACAACCAAGAAGGAACAAATCAACATGCCATACTGAGACTGGACACACACAAAAAAGTGAACTTCTGCAGAAAAATGAAAAATTAACCTCTTGCTCACAGTACATCATAAGCTTGCATTAACTATAAAAAGTGAAGGAGTATATCGCACTACTTTCATTTATCACAGAGCCATGGAATCGTTCGGGCTGGAAGGAACCCTTAAAGACCATCCAGTTCAACTCCCCCCAGTGCACAGGGACACCCACATCAGTGCTCAGAGCCCCCTCCACCCTCACCCTGAGTGTCTGCAGGGACAGGGCAGCCACTGCCTCTCTGGGCAATCTGCACCAGTCCCTCACCACCCTCAGCATAAAACCAAATTGTTTTTATTAATATCCATTCTAAATCTCCCCTCTTTTAGTTTGAGATCATTTCCCCCTTGTACCAGAGTAACCTAATGCACACATTCAAAACTGAAATAAAATGGAAGATACTCTTCAATACATCGTTCCCTTGCGCTTAATGGTACACCTGACATCTCACCTGTACTTGTGACTGTTGAGCTTTCCTTTGTAAGAAAAAAGTCTCCCATAGCTCAACTGAAAAACTAATTTTGGACATACATTATCAGCTATTGTAACTATAATAACTATTAATTGCTGCGTAGTCATACATTCACAATTATGAGGCACATACAATCCTGTCTCGGGCTGCTGACTCCGAAATCCAGGAAAAATGAATTCACAGCTTTCCTTCTGTAATTTATTCTTCTGACCACGTCCATGAAAACACAGCACCAGGGACAATCTATTCTACAGTTCAGTTGTCTAATTAGTTCTAACATTAGTTCAAAAGATGAAAAAAATGTTAAATATTAACTTGGAGCTCTCTCTGAATATTATTAAAGAGTTTTACAAGACACGAAGTCAGAGATATGTCTTGTCAATGACTTAATTGCTTTTAATAATACAGAGTGCTAGCTTATCAATTCATTTATTCCTTCTCCGATACTCATTGTAATGCACGTAATTATGAACGAGGCCTGGGTCATAGCATTTTTTTCCACAAAAACTCCATTAAGTAACAAAATCCCAGAGCAATACTTCACTGGTTTAACAGAAATCTGTAATGCACTACAAAAACTTGGGAGATGATTCAATTGTAGACTTGATTCACTTTGCACCGTGTCCACTGCCACTACCAGAACCCTGCTGAAAAAGAACCACACGGCAACTTTTGCTCCTCCAACACAAGTTAAGTACCTTGAAATTTCCGATCTCTCACATTACAAGACATTAGCTACTTGCAGCTCCAAAACTGCCAGCACTGTATGACTTGATTTAAAACACATAAACTAACAAACATTACTGATATTAAGTTAAATTACTGGAAAGAATTAAAGAACAAATCTTCCATTCCAGAAACTAACAGACGTAGCTGGAAGTCCCCACTTCAGGTGCCTTTCCCCTGGATTCTTTCCAAAAGCCATCTTAAAACACAGAAGACAGACCTGGGGGAAAAACAAAGTCTAAGACTTCTCTGTCTCGCAAATGACAACACAACATCACCAATGGAAGGCACACCTGTTTAAGTATTTAAGGATCACATGAGCACTGTTCCTCATTTTTACTTTTTTAGGTCAGTTTCTTGGAGATTTGGTGTTCTTACACCACAAGAAAGGCATGACCCAGAAATGATGACAGACCACAGAACTCAACAGCACTCCCAGAAGTACCAGCAGCAAACACAGCAAGCCAAGCAGGGACCAGACCCGGAGCTCTGGCCATCACCTTAACAAGAAAAAGCATCCTTTCTTTCTAAGTCTTTCCCTCTTCAACACGAACATTGTCAACACGATTATTTTGTTACTTGTGTATAACAAATAACCCAAGGAGTATGGATTGGAAACCGCACTGAGAACTGACAAGAATGCCTACAGAAGAAATACACAACATTCAGCCGGATCCAGATGAGCTCCAGACATCTGCACACCAGTTAATGTGACGAACACCTGCTCAGGTGAATACATGTGCCCAACCAATATGCAAGAACACTGGACGCGATCGGCAAAACATGACAAGAAAAACAAACAAACAAAGAAGAAAAGCAGCAACAGAAGACCCACTGCAGTAAGGTACCTTCCAGGACCTGAATCAGAACCGCTACAGTAGCCTTGTAAATCCATTCTGGTTCAAGCCAATAGAAACAAAGCTGCATTCATACTCAGCAACAGAAACTTAGGTAAGTAATGGGCAGGATTTCTCTCACACACACACACAGCCACCTCTGGCTCACCAGGGAAAAGAAGACCATGCTTTCTGCAGATCTGATTATTTCTGAAGGCTCCATGCTTTGCTTTCCACTTAAAACAACCATCAGGGATCACTAAACTCCCCAGTCTCCTACTGACAAAGCTGTAGGATTTTGTTATAAGATTGTGGAAGCTACCAGGCTTGGACTGGAGCTCTTTTGTTCTCCAGCACTAGTGAGGCCGCCTGCAGCGCTTTGTGTCAATACAAAACATTTTCTTAGGAATGGGCCTGGACTCAGCAGTCTCAGAATAGGCACGACTGTGCTACAGAACCTAGAGAGACCAAGTGCTTTAAACAAAACAAAAACAAAACTGACAGACACACAGTATCATGGGCTACACTCACAAGTAATATTACAAAAAGTCAGAGAAAACTGCTTTTACGGCTTGCTTGGTAAGTGATTACAAAAAAGCAAGTCTGATCACAAGGAAAACTAATCAGGGACCTCGCACTGCACAGACAAGGTGACCAAACGCCTGTGCTTCAGAAAGCCCCTAGTTCCCCCTGCCTGCTTAGGGCTGGTTTTCTACCTGCGCCCATCTCCTGGCCATTCACTCTGTACTTTCCATCTACTCCTTGAGGAAGTGGCAGAGGCTCACCAGTTTTCCCCCATGATACACAGAAGCATTTGCTTCAGCAACATTGCTCCAGACCCTTTCTATTTCCTTTTTTATTTGTAACACAGTGCAGGGTCACACATCAGCCCAAAAGGATGCCAAAGTGACCACCACTTTGGCAGCTTCCTTTCCAGCAGCTGCCTGCAAGGATCAGCGCCAGAGCAGGGCGAGCAGGGAGACACAGGAGGAGATCTCAGGCATTGAGGGAGCACAGCAGAGAGCCTCTCATCACTGAGGCTTTCCTCTTGAACTGTGGCACAAATAGCATTCTTCCTTGCTGACAGTGCAAGGCAGAGCAACAGACAGAATGACACACTATCTGATACAAAAATCAGACTGATAACACAACGGCTCTTGGTACGGCACTCCTTTATTCTCGTGATTTACAGAGCACAAACCATTTTCAGGTTCTAGCTTCATCTCAGACTGCAGAGTAGATCTGGCAGAGCCGTATCCTCCTGCTCAGTCTCCCATTCATGACTGTGATGCAAATGGCCAGGAATTGCATCCTTTCTCCCTTTTCCTCAGAAGTATTATTCCTACAGCTGCTGACCAAGTTGATGTCTTTCCAAGCAGGATCTGAGCATGCAGCAGTTCTGCTTTCCATTTGGAAATTACCAATGCAGTCACAAACACATTCTCAGTAACTGCCTCAATAGTTTTAAAAGTACTTATTTTTCCACTTAGCTGTTCATTTGCCAAAAACTCAAATCTTGCTGTTCACTAAAAAGCAGTCTCATCAATGAAACATTAAAGACAATCCCTAATAGCAACAATCAAGTAAAATGATATCTACTGCCTGATTCCTCTCCATAACCACAGCACAAAAGCAAGCAGAACCAGTTTTTCTATTTTTAACTACTATGGTATCAAAGAAGGATGATACACTTTTGATTTTCATTCCATCTTTTGTTTCACACAAATGTCAACAGTGTTTCTGAAGTGACTTCAGCAACTTCCGTGACAAGAGTGATTGCTGACCATAATTACCCATTAGCAGATATTACAAGGGAACTGGGAATCTCTAAACACCAAATGGAATTATTGGAAGAGTACTGCTTAGATGAGTTACGAATCTCAGACAAAAACAACCTACAGTCTAGTGGGATGCACAACTCATTTAGATTGGGAAACAAAGGTTTGCAGTCCTTACGGATTTTGAGTACTTCACAGCAGTCACCACAGGAAATTCCGTTCACATTACAGACGACTTCCTTTCAGAAGATACTTCCAAATGCGAGCCTGCAGCCCTCCTGGCCTTTTTCTACTGCTAGAAGGATGTTAAAAGGAGAAGTGATGTTTTTAATGACTTGTCTGCTATCAGCAGTAATTCATCACCTGTGCAGGTAGGTCTCTTTACAAAGGCAAATCATTTTTACATTTTGAAGTTTTTCACGCAACATTCCACCTTTCTTGTTTATGTTTAATTTCTGAAGAGATTCTTCTGGGGTACAGAAAAAAATCTGATCTAGATTAACCTTCTGTTTTCCACTCATCACTCAAAACTCAATATAAATACAAAACAGTCTGGCAATTGGAAAAAAAAAAATCAGGAGGTAGGTGTAGTCCCACCACACATCAGAACGGTCATTATTAATGAAACAGAACAAAGGTTAAAATATGACACTAAATCACCTAGACTAGGCACTTTAACTTTGAAAGCTGCAACAAATGGGCCGAACACCCTGCAGAGAAAGATTAAAACTGGAACTTTCTCTTTTCACATTCTTTTCTGAATAGATTGCTTCTTCTTGTGCCGTTCACTCTACAACAGTCTTTAAAATCAGGCCAAGAATAGTGATTTGAAAACGATTTTCCAGTCACTAGCAGAAGCAGAAGGTGTGAAACATAAGAGGGTAAATTTTCCCTAACCTGAGTCACACAGGTGGCTCAGAGTCCCTGGAGAAGGTCTCCCACACAAGCTCCTCTCCTGAGGCACACAGCCTCCCCAGGCACCTGGCTGCTGTGCTCACCTGCCTCCGGGCTGGGCTGGCCACCAAACAAAGCAACTGTCAGTCTTGGTGGTCACATCTCTGCCATCGTACTGGAGTGTGTCAGCGAGCAAAGGTGGCTGCGGAGCTCCGAGCCGGCCTAGCATTTGGAAAGGCACCAGGCAAACCACATGTAGGAGGGCTTCGGAACTGACTCACCCCTTCCCATGGGTCTGCAGCCCAAGGAAAGGACATTGATAACATCACCTCTGGATCTGGGGTGGGGTGGTGGTGTTCATGTCTAGAAACCATGATGGTTACAGGATCTGCTTTGAGGATAAGATAAGCTGGTAAAGAAGGAAAAAGAATCCATATAGCCAGAGCAGCAAAACTGAATTAGACAGGAGGGTTTACTACTGCTCCAAGACGGTTTACTGTGCTACGACAGTTCAGCCAACAAATCTATTAGGCCTTATAATTAGCTTCTATTTCCATCTCAGCAGGAAAGAAAGAAGTCCTTTTATAATGCTGATTTTCATAAGCAGCCAACTCTAGGGTGTAAAACAACATATCGCACCAGAAGGAACTCAGCTGTGCTTTGTATCTTCCAAAGTCCAAAGTGCGTGATTGCTTCATGAGTCCCAGACACTCTGTCCTATCTTAATGATAGATTTTCAGACTTCACCCGGTTTAAAATTGAACTTACAACTACAAAAGTCAATATCCCACTTACACTAGGTTCTCAGTGATCTATTTCGAAGTTGCATCTTTGAACACTGTGTCCTCAGAAGTCCGGGTGAGTTTTCATTGTATAATTTCAACTTTATCAAAAAGAGCTTGCAGTTATTTGTAGTAATAAAAACAACAATATTAAGCAACTTATACAACGCTTAAGAGAAAAAACACACCAAAAAACCCAGTGTATTCAGCTTGAAGACTACAGGCAAAAATTTTCAGATTTTTCTTTATTATTATAAGTGTGGGGAGGAAATACATTACACTGAGTAACACTCAGTCAATACTGAAATTAGCACTAAGAGAAAATAATCACTTTGAGAAATATATTCAAACTGACAAGAGATTCTTTCAGATGTCATCATTCAGGGTACAGAATTACAAGCATACAGCAAACAGAAAAACGCTAAAGCTGACAAGATACCCGAGCTCAGCTGAATTGCATCTAGAATCGAATCTCTCTCATTTGTATAGCAATGTTTTAAATATGCCTCTGTTTTTCTGTCTCACTAAAGCAATCAAGAAGCACAGACTGCAGATGTGACAGAGCCAAAGTACATGGACGTAACTCGACTCTTCTAATTCCAGCTAGGTATGCCAGGAGATGTTCAAAAATAAATAAATAAATCAGTGACTGCAACAGGCATCCCACGTTACCCTTATCTTCTCCCCCTCCCCATCTCATTTAGTTGTTTAGGGGGAGTGTTACACTTCCTGATAAACGTGTGTTTCCCACCTCTAGGGTAAATAGTGTATTTGCACAGAACAGGTGCAATCATAATATGGCAAGGGATAAGGGGCATGCTGTGGGCGAGAGGAAGATAAAACCTGTCCTGAGCATGATAAGAAACCACTTGCTGTTTAGATTTAGGTTCAGTTCAACCAAAGACAGTGAAACAGAGAAGCAGGCTCAAAGATGAAAACCTCTCTTTTCTCTGCAGTACTTCCACATACTGAGTAGAAATGCAGACAGACTTAACTGAGGCTGCACTGATGCACTGAACCCAATGACCTTGCTTCCTCAGTGTTTTCTTTTTTCCAGACTCTAGATTTTTGGAAGAATTCATATCAAGACATTCAAATCAAAAATACGTCACTGAATAGTAGGTAACTGACCTGTAGGGCTGCTCAAAGCACAAATCAGCACTATTTTCGTAACACACTCTGTCATCAAAAGCTATTACAGAACTAAGCATTTTTCAAGGAATTGTATCAAACATCATAACCAAAATTCAAGAGTAAATAATAATACAAGAATCACATTGCTTATGTTTGCTGCCAAAGGCAAAGATTGTTCTTTCCATCTGATCTTCTGCTTATTTGTCTGCAGCATTCTTTGGGTTAGTATTCCTCCAGAAGCAAAGAAATCTGCAGGCAGCTTCACTTTGGAAATAAAGCTCAGCCTGAGGCTGAGGGATGGACAATGGAAAGGACACAACTCTGCCTTAGCACCCAGAATGATGCTCTGCAGAGTGCTGTTAGGGCACAAATACTTTTATTAAGGTATAAAATGCCCTTGAAGTTTTAGAAAGCAAAGCCTTCCTGCCATTTATTATAATGGGGGGAAGGAGACACTAAATCCTATCCTCTTAATTTAATGACTACTACTTAAGCAGTAAGTTTCACGGAGTACATGTTTTTAAACATCTTACTTCTATGCACTATTTATTACGTGGGGATTTTAAGAGCATCTTCAAATATCAAGCACACAATATTGGTTACAACACCACATCTGTGCTTAACAGCCAAAACCAAAACTAAAACTAACACTTGCAATGAGGAAGTTCCCTCCCTTGGAGGGTAAGCGTGAAAGCACCGCTAAAGGAGATGTGCCTATACTTCAAACAGGAAGCATTGTTTCTGCAGTGGTACCCTACCTCAGGGCACAACAGCAGCCAAACAAGAACTGTTCTTTTAAGAAAGTTTTGAAAAAATACAATATTGGTTTTTAAAAAAGGCCCTTTACAGATTTGCTCTGAAATAAACCACCACCAACGGGACGCAAACTTACAAAATCTTGTCTTTTCAGTCGCACTTCAAGCAATGCGAACTTCAAAATTGTTGTATAGGAGTTGTACACATTTATCACTCACCCAGGCTACATGCCACAGATGCCTGGGTAGGTACTTTTGGATCTTTGGAAGAACAAAAGCAGAACAAAGCTCTCCATGTTGTACTGCTCCACACGCAGCTTGCACACCTCATGAGAACTGTTTGCACTGTAAGCTTTGATTGCCTATCGAGATACTGCAGCTGCTGAACACAAATCTGTGATCAGTATCATTCTTCTTGTTTCATCTTATCCTCCATCTTTTATTTTCAAAGCTTTACTTGGCAGCCAACCCCACTGTTTTCCACCCGAACAGGCTACTGGAAACCTACATCATGTGAAGCACTGACTCACTATGGGAAACACTGGTGTCTCAACAGGCAGCAGCTGAAATGAAACAGATGCTTAAATTAAATGATCCTGGAGCAGCTTAACCCTTGAGATCCATTCATACTAAGTTCAGTTATCTGGTATTAGAACAGAAATAGTTACTACCAAAAACTTGAAATAATTTGATAGTTACAGCAAAACTTGAGAATATGACAAAAGTCACTTTCCTTTAAAAAAAAACAACCAACCAAACATGAAAAAGCACAACTATGCAGTTAGTGCCTTGAAGTAAGACAGTTCACAGAAGAACTTTCCAAAACAGCAAAGGACAAAGCCACTACCACAGAGGTTATCATGCTGAGGATCAACATCCCATCAATCCCCAGAGCTGGGCGTAGCCATTGAGAAAGTACTTCCTAGATTGCAACTCTAAGGCTGAGCTGTGCACAACAGGTTACTCACAGCTGTTACTGTCCTGAATTTTACTAAGACTCCTGCTTAAAAACAAATAAAATTGTTGTTTGCTTACCATTACAGGCCACAGAATTAATTAGCAAAAGTAGTATTTCTTTGCTCTACTGCGGTCCTTTTGATTAATTTGAAATATCTGCAGCAGAGCGAGTGCAGCCCTGTCAGGTATGATCCCTGACACCACATTTTTAAGACACCCCACACACCAACCTGCAACAAGGCAGACAAGAACATTCTGAGGATCACCATCAGCACTAACAGTTTTTCTATTTCTTACCCTCTTAGCTCAAGGAAGAAAAATACTACTCAGTTTCTCCACAGACAATGAAACTTTGGCCTAGGAAAATCAATACAGGAAAAACTTAAATATTTAACTATACTAATGAAAGTAACTTGTCTTAAATACTTAATGATAGATGGAAATGTCTGAGATGAAGGCAAAAGGCTGATGAGAGGTACTGTCCTTGTGCCAACTGATCTCGGTGCTTTACAAGCAATGACAGCAAACGGTAGTCAGCTAAAAACAGAAGAATGCATAATGCTTAACTGACAGCATTCTTTGTAATAAAAGCTGTATCTTTTTCCAATAAGTTTTATTACACATGAGATGAAACATCAGCGGTTTCACTGAATAAAACAATGTGTTATTCAAAATAGCGTACCATTAAAAGACCAACTTTTACAAGTTCCTTCCCTGCACCCTGCAGCTTTGAATAAAGGCTTCTCTACTGCTAGCATGGAAGTGAAGACATTCTGACACTGCCCACTGCCACTGCCCATTCTGACACTGCCCACTGGCTTTGGCTCGGCGCACAAGAGCAGGAAAGCACATTCCTAAGATGCGATGAACTGAAAATTTTATCTCCAGGTAAGCAGGTGACCAGAAGACTCATTTAGTAGAGGTTCACTTTGGAAACTGAACAGCAAATGGAACTGCCAAATAGTCTGGCACAAAATAAGCATGGACGCCAAGTGTTTTATCGTAAAAAAGAATTCAAGTAAACCTATAGTAATTTTCTCTTAAGCTCTTGCTAGTATATACATACTAAAATTACCACTCAAAATAGGCACTCAGTTTTTCCACTTGTCTTAACTTCTTCTGAATGCTTCCTGAAAGCAGATACAACTCTACAAAATATGGCAGGACTCACAGATTAACACCAGCACTTCCTACTTCTTGTAGAAAAATTTGCAATGTTTACATCTTCCTTCCTCATAGTTATAATCACTTCAAAACTATCTGCTATAACTGAAACACTTAAGATTTTTATCCTGCTCTACACTTTCCAACTTCGGAGCCCTTCCACTATGCAAGATATGTATGGTCAAAAAAATCAATAATCTCTCTTTTATCCAATTTTAACCCAGCCCTCAAGGTCACTCAGATCTTACTGCACAACACGCAGTTCTCTTAGAGATCAACAGCTCACACACATCAACTTCCGTGGCAGCAATACGCCACATTTGCACACTTCATTCTGGAGACTCCACAAGATCAGGTCGTACAGCACCAATTATCTTCTCTTTGGTGGACAATTTCCGGACCTATGAATTTCTGTCAAGGATAACAATACACTGTTTTATTCAAATAAAACAGTATTGTACCTCAAAGGCTTAAGCACAGTGTTATCAGAAAGCATTTATCTTCATTAGCCTAAAACAAGAGAGAATAACAATATACATGTGTTAGAATGTTTGTATGCTTAGCTAAAAACACCTCTGTCCACATGAACACACATCAGCGCACGCTCTACGTATCTGGACACAATCCCACTCATCCCACTCAGCATCAAAGCCTCTGGGAGCATGTCAGTCACAATGGACTAAATGTCCAGTACAGACATAAGAGCGAGGACAAGTTCTAATCAGATCAGAATACTTTTTGCACACCAGTGAGCTCCAGCAAGCCACGTCAATGGACACCAGAATTCATAAAACTCAGGTAGAAACTGGAGACGATTGTTAAGAAAAAGGTCAAGACCCTGACAAAGGCTGCTGGCAGCCTTGGATCTAAAAGGGAAATGAAAAAAAAAAACATTTTAAAAAGCAAAACATCTCACAGAGTTGATCTATCAAAGCAGATAGAAATCCACCAAGCATATGTATGCACGTGTGTGTACATGCAGATAAAAATAAGACTTTAACCTCTGTATGTCTTACTAGAGGTACACGTTCAATCTGGAACGCCCAAGCAAGTTTCCACTCACACCCTGATATTTCTCTAGCATTAAGGATGACTCCCTGGTCATCAGCAGACAGATGCCTCGTGCTTCTTAGAAATGGGTCGGTGCTGTCCAGGGACAAAGCCAGGCAGCTGCTTACTGGTACTCAGGTAGGACAGGGAGGGAAACACCCAACAGCTGAGGTGTTTCAGAATTGCATAATGCCTTTTAGAAAAACACTCTGATGCTGCTTTGAAACCATCCAGAAAGAACACTGGTCAGAGATTCTGGAAGAGGAGAAAAAGAATTGAGCACTGATGTTTTCAGTATTTTGAAGGGGCTTCATTGCTATAATTTGTATTTTCAAGGTATCTGGTTAGCTAGTAGAGGGTTACATTAAGGACTATGCCAAATTCCCAAAATTTCACCAAATTCAATTTTATTTTATTCTTTAAAGATGTTCCTGAAAATATGACTTTCCCCAGAGCCTTTGACAAAGGTTTATTTGTAAGATTGACTTCATTGGCATCAAGCTGCTCATCTGGAACAAGCGTTGTCAGGAGTGGGCCCCAGGACAGCAAGTTCCATGGCAAACACAAGCACTGAAAACAGAGACAGCAAGCAGAAGTCTCTTACATCTACAGAGAGGAAAAAAGGTTATTCTGGTTTCGTAGCTGAAGCTTGTCAGCACACAGCACTGTGCTGATAAGCAGCAAGTTTCAGGAAGTGATATGCAGGCTGAGTACTTTGAGCCTTTTCTTGATCAGAAAGACAGACAAACTTCCCCGTGCTCAGCATTAACCACAGGCGCAGGCCATCTTCCGTCTGACTGAGGCACATTTAAGTAGCTCCACCACTGCACTCCACCATCTGAGCACTGCACCTCGCTGCTCTGACAGCAGCTGCTTTTCACACCTACCAATTGTTGCTTACGTCCTGTTGAGCTGATGGATCAATGGTGCACCTGCACAACAAATCTGTTTTGATTTTGGTTTGGCTGTTTTTTGTTTTCTTTTTCTACTGCTTTTATTGTTGTTATTTTTTAAAAGCATCTTTTTCAAGCTAAACCCGTTACAGGGTGAAAAACCTGCAGCCAAGCTGTAATACCAATAACAACACCTCTTCTCTTTACTCTTTAGCAAAACCTTTTGTCTACTATTTCATTTTCTCATGATTTTTCCCTTGCTTTAGGTTTGCAGTATGAAGAGGTTTGTTGTGTGAAGAAGACAGAGATGCAAATAGTTCTCAGTCCGTTTTAGAGAGAGTTCATTAACTTCAAGAAATAACAAATGTGACTTAACAGAAGCTCCAAGGAGAGGGACGGGTTAGTTTTGCATTACAAAATCCCAGACTTATCGTAGTTTATCCAAATGTAACACCTCCTCAGAGTACAGACCTCCCACATTACTTTCTTTTTCCCGGTTTTACTCAAGACATCTGCTCACTCATCACTCACCAGCACAACTAACCTGTGGGAATTCACATTTCATTGTGGTTACAGAAATCATACAGAAGGTCTGAAAGCAGCAGTTCAGATTCATTTTTCTTCTACAAGGCACCCTTCTTCATGTTTTTCTCTTGGTCCAGCTATGAGATACACTTTTGGCTTTTGATCAGTGGCTTCTTTATTTTAATACAATCCATTACTGGGTTTGGATACCATTTTTCAAAAAGTGTTCACAATATCCTTACTCAGACATTCTTACTGGTTCATTTGACGCCTCCACTTCTGTAAAGAAGCACTGCAAGGTTTTTGGTTTATCTATTTGGTTTGTTTATTAACTTAAATAAGTCTCAAGAATTTACCCTGGCAGTAGGTGTAACAGAAGTGGTGCTCCAGCCCTCCTCTAAATGCTCACCCAGCATCTGTACAACTGTAGAAATACCTTAATTCAGATCAAATTAATCACATTCATACTGAGAATGAGAAAATTTTAAAGCAAATCTCTCATACCACCTTCAAACTGAAATACTGACATTCATTTACTTGAAGTCTTTTTAGGCAGAATATAGCGGCGTAGCATGGAGCAGGTCCAGGTTTGGAATTCTTTTTTAGCAAATCTACAACGAAATGTATGATATTGGAATACGTACACGCAAGATTTTTTCAGCAAGTATGTAACCTGGGTTATGAAAATGTCACGCTATACCACAGTATCTTAAAAGGCAGATCCTCAGACACCATTTCATAACACTGCTGAAGTTATCAACCACAAGAACTAGAGTCAATAATTAAGAACTCTTCAGTGTATTTCAGAAATCCTTAAAATACTTTTCATATTCTCTTTTTTTTTTTTAAATAAACAAGCATAAATGAAGCAAACTAAAATTAATACATAGACTAAGATATTTCTTCTACTGTACAGTTTAGCGGGAAAAAAATCTCTTCCATGTTATCCTATATATCAGTCTAAAGAAAGATAAAGTGAGCTGATGCTTAGCTTTCAGCTTACTTTAATCAGCGACATATCAGACAGCTTATTGGAGAAATGAAATAAACGCTTAGGAACAAAAGTCAGAACAAAACAGCATTAGATAAAACAGGGACTACTTCCTCTCCAGCACTATCTTCAAAATGACGTTGAAAACCACAAGAAAAGCCAAGAGCGTATCGATTTCTCCCATAAAATGAATTTTAAACTTTGTAAACAACAGCAGAGCAGAGCAGAGCAGCCTGACTGCACTGGTTGCAGCTCCTGGTCAGCCTGCGGCTCCCTCCTTCATTTCACCTTTTGTTACACTGGAACTCTGTGGCTACAAATGTCTTACAGACGTCCCTCTGGATATGCCTAGAAAACAGGACTTCTATGCAAGGACTGGTTCCTGCTCTCCGGGGAGTAATATTTCATTAACACGGGAACTATTTCCTGAAAGCAGGAAGTTTGAAGTAATAAGACACATGCAGAGCCCGTCCCAGAAGTACTGCTAGGAAGGTCTCCAAGATTTTCTGCTACGATCCTTATTGCTCCAACAGTTTTAAAGGTTACATAGCACTGCTGGAGTGCTTTTAAGTTTCAGTGACTAGAGTTCCTCTATCTGGCACAAGAATTTAAGTAATTAAGAACTTAGCAACCAGTAGTTCACATTTAGACTATTTCTCATCTAGAATTGCAATTTTTTATAAGTAAAGGCAAGGACAGAAACACCATTACTACAGGCAGCTGCAAAGTACACACGGCACCTGAAAGCTCCTGCAGCTCTCCAGCATCAATGGCAGCTCTTTGCCAGAACCCAGCATGGCTCCAACACACGCAGTGCTTCTGTCAGCACATTTGTACCGGTGCTGGTTGTACTTTGGCAGGGCTCACAGCAACAGGGATACACCGGCACAGACAAGATGTGGATGTAAACCAAAACTAGCCTCAGCAAAAGGCACTACAGAGCTGAGAGCTTCAGGATCTGCTAGAGGAGACAGAAAATACGCCACATAGATAATACAGCAATGAGCTTCAACTACTCGCCTATAATCAGGTCAGAGAGCATAACGACATAAAAAGGGACAGAAATGACAATTTAGGAAGTAACCAATTCAAAATTGAGAAAAGGCAAAACCTTTTTATGAAAATGTAACTAAACTACCTAACTGAATTCCACAAAATCCCAAGTTCATCTCTTATTGTTGGTGCAAGAGATACGTGGTTTTGGCTTTTCTCTTTTTCTTCACAAAGTTTTATACATCAAGAAAACTGACTGAAAATGGATGTCAGCAGCAGCCCTATGATCTGACCAAATGGTAGCATCCTAAAAGATAACCCATGATTCAAAGACTTCACATCCAAAATAGAAACACGAGGGGAAAGCAAACAGCCAGACACAGGAAAAGCATTTAACTAAACACCATGAAGTTCCTCAGAAGCAAACTTGTGAAGAAAACCTAGGCTTGATAGCTTGCTGGCAAGATGTTATCTGGTAAATCAGGGAGGTCCCATGGAAGCATAAAACACCCATTTAATTAGTGCCACAGCCATTTCCCTACTTTTCAAAATTCTGATTGCCTTTAACTCTCACTTAAAGTGCCCACTACAGTTTAAGAGCAGGCTTGAAATCCAAACATTGCCAGAAAACCCAAGACATTATTTTAACAACCACATCCTGTGGTTAAAGCATAATAAATTCCAGAGGCATTTCTCTTGCCTGCAATCCTTTCTTTCCATCCTGCGCACATACAAATTCTCAAAACCATCTGAAGCTCTCAGCCTACAAACGAGAACGGTGGCCACCGTGGCTGAAGCGAAGAGCTCAAAACCCATTTTCTAACTTTCATCTCTCCCAAGATCTCCTGCTGGCTGGCTTTGAGCGAGGGGTACTCCCTTTTGTCTCCCAAAGGGGCTGAACTAATACCAGCACCCAAAGGTGCTGACAAAAGAAATGAACACTTAAGACGCTTTAAGAGTACAACAGTCCAAAGCCTGTAAGACGCAAATCATTTTGGACTATAACAACACAATACAGTAAACATGTATTGCTTTTGCACTTCATTTTTTTGCTTAATTTTAATCTTATGCTTCCAGAAATCGATAGCCCCGAAGGAGAAAGTCTGTTTGGCTGTGGCAGGAAGCGCATTGCCAGGCTTTAAATATCACATAAAAATAATCAAGTTATTGTATAATATTATTATATTTATTTTTGAATATAAAATTAAATAAGAATGCATGCTAAGGATAACAGAATGCCAGTCATTTCGCTCCCAGCAATAGTCATGGCAGTTACAAAAACAGAGTCAATCAGTGCTGCAAATTCAGTTAGGAAAGCGGGAAAAAATCCTTCATTTACGGTTTGACCGTCTGAGAATTCAAGACGGCTTTTCCAGTACACCTAAACAACAGCAAGGCAGAGAGCAGATAAAATCATGGGGTTTCTTGCATCCTTTTCTCATATTTGTAACCCAACCACTATAGGGCACAACCCGACAGGTGGACCATTGCCATTATTTCATTACTTCTAAAGTATAAGTTTCTGCTCTTGAAAATGAACCCTAATATAACAGGCCAATGGTCTACCAGTGAAATGACAGGTATTGCTGCCAGGGATGTACTCAAATCCAAACAGCTGCTATGACAAGTTGGCAAGTGCACACATTAATGAATCAACCCCTGCCCAACTCACCTCCTTCCCTCTCTGGTTTAAATTAGTTTAGTGAACAGAAATCTAGAGAAGAACTTCTGCTCGTTTTTAACAGCTACACCCCTGGTCCTGGCTCCAGCTCTGGGACAGGGGCTTTGCTGGTAACAGTGGTTCAAGGGAGCTTCCCCTTCTCTCCCTCCCCACTGCTTGCTTCTACCTTGTCACCACACAATACTGCTGTTTCGATATGAGCATGCAACTATTTCTAGGCCCACACTCAGCGAATTCAGCTCAAAAATAACCTACTGGCGCCTCTCGGTTCTCGTTCCTTTTCTCCTAAGAAGCCCAGCAGCACAGCAAGGCAGCACAGCCAGGGCAGGTGCTATGGCAGGCAGCAGGAGCAGGGCGAGGGCAGGAAGGAGCTGTGCCCCCCGCATGCCCTGAGCCCAGAGAGATGCTAGGGAAGGAGCAGTGACAGGAAAGATCAGCTGCCTGGGGAAAACAGGCTGCTCAGCTAAGCAAGCAGTCAGAGCAGTCAGTAATTATCTATTTTAATGCTTGCCAGCAGTGACTGCCAGTTCAGTTACAGCCAGTCCACACTCCCAGGGAAATACTCAAGAATTTAAGAAAGGGGGACCAATAAGTATACAGAAGCGTAGCCTCCCCCCAGCCAGGCGGGCTTACCCCACTGAAAATCAAGGCGATGCGAGACGTGTTCCCCGAGCAGGGCGGAGGGCTGCGGTTGCACCACTTGGATGGAGCTGAGCAGCGGCACCGGTCGGGGCAGCAGCTCTCCTTCCTGTGAGTCAGTGCTGAGCCAGACGCTGCCCTGCGGCCATCCCTGCAGCTCTGTGCCGGCAGAAGCCAGGACTCGTGCACGGGCTGCAGAGCAGGATCCAAGCTTTCGCTTATTAGAAAAAGACCTGTGATTTTTTTTTTATTTTTTTTTTTCTTTTCAGAAAGAGCAAGAATACACTGCTAATACTTTGGGCAACTTCCAGAAGCCAAATTACTGTTAATGCCCAGAGCACATTCTGCTTTTGCCAGGGGCGTCCCAGAGGAGAACCTAACACCTCCTGTACTCTTGTTAGTATCAGTGTTTTGCAGGCAGAAAAAGCCAGAAGGAAAGCAGACTTGCTAGGATCACCCTACCAACACCGATTGCATCTGCTGACTGCCAGGTTTATGCTTCCACCCTTAAATCATGCTGAGTGCCACCTAAAAAACAGTAACTTCACATGGGAAAAAATCCATTCTTCCAGCTTAGACTGTCACATGGTAAGACATACACCACAAGTACCTGAATACAAGTGCAGGTCAGGGGGGAGGATTAAATGAAGAGGTTTCAAAATTAAAAGAAATATTTAAAAGCTTTAGCTCATGCTTTGAATAAGACGACAGTTCTTAGTACAAACACAGAGAAATATCAATCCTGTTGTGACTATTTTGAAGTATATTTCATATGCTTTACGCATTTTTATACACCTACGGAAATCACAGAACCAAGTCATCTTGCATTTCATTTCCAGTTTCATTTCCAGACATACTATTTCCAAAGAGAAAGAAAAAGGCAAAGACATGTACACGTTTTGTATTTCTAAAGTAACATTCCCAAATGTTTTCATGTCCAAAAGTTGCTTTTACTCTAAAAACTTCCTTCAGATATTTCTGTTGACACTCAATTAAGCCATTTAATGGTCTCTGACAGAGTTTCAATAGGGAATACCATGATGCTTGGAAAAAAAAGAAAGTGTCTCAAAGGCAAAAATTTAACAAATGAAGCAGAAATGCAATAGCCTGTGCGACGTGACAAACCCTGTATTCATACCTAGCACGTAGCCTGCTTCATTCAGGAGCCAGCAGCCAAACATCTCAGGGTAAGAAAAAACACAAACCATATGCAACCCTTCGGTGACCTAAACCATGCACAGAACAGGCACATCTACATTTTTAGCTACTCCGTGTGTTACACACAGCCATAGAAATGCTGTAACATTTAGTTAAACCACAGCAGGTTTGTAACAAAGGCACCAACAGTACAGCCATGTCCCCTTGGGAAATGAATTGTGCAGGGTCGCTAAGAGGTACTGAGCACAAATTAAGAACAGTAGAAGAATAAGTTCTTATATTGAGATAATGCTATGGACAACGAACAAAGAAACTAACATTCACTAAACTCCCCACCCAAAGCACTGATTTATGAAATCCTGAATTCTTAGACAGGATGACGCACAAAAGTAAAAAAATAAAATAAAAATATAACAGCTGCAATCATCCATGCCAAGACGAGGAGATGTTTTGCGTGCACTGTGAACACTAGATGTCTGCATTATCAACATCGTGGGTGAAAATAAACCTGTACCGTGAGCATAAAGCCAGAATGTACGTAACCCAAAATAAACAAATATTAAGTGCTACAGAAAATGGTATTCACAACAGGAAATGCATTAACTAATACAACAATTATTTCAAGTTTTGTTTGACTTCAAGCTTCCCCAAAGGTTTCCTCTTGGCTGAGATGCTGACTGGAAGCTAGCACAAAAATGCATGGAGAAACGTGTCATTTAAATAAAAGGCAACAATGCTGAATTAAGTACCAGTCTGCACGCAGTCCCCACCTTCCTTCCTGCAGTCTGCAATGGGGAGGCCAGAGAGCTCTGCCCCAGAGCACAGGCAGATGGGGCCAGAGGTCTGGGCTCCCCGCTGCTCCCAGGGATCAGCCACTCCTGCTCGGAGCAAACAAACGTCTCTCCCAGTTCACCCTTTTATGATCCTACAGAAGCTATTAACAGATCATCCTAAGGAACAGCAAACATTTGGTGAATCTTCAGGAACATCAAGGAACTCACTGACTGCATGGTAAATCTATGCGAATGAATCCCCAAAAAGAAATGGGCATGCTCACTCTGACTCAAGTGAAACAAATGAAACACGAGGATCTCATCAATTAAAAATAGAAGTTTGTTTCAATACTCCTTCTTTAAAGGTCCTTACCGCTGGTTCTTGTACAGAAATTATTCACTTGCACGGAAGAGTAAAAACAAGATAACAGCCCCCAACACAACACCATCTCACACACTACCGAAACCCAGCATATAACCTTGGTCATACATTCCTTCATTTAGTGTGCCTGAAATCTAGAATGAGTATTGCGTGGTAGAGAAACATCCACAAAAGTGTAAGTCACAGGCCCAATTAAAGTGCACAGAAGTTTGCAGCCTTCTCCATTAAGGCAGGAAGGAAGTTATAAGAATGATTCAGCCTCCCGGCTGACAAGCTTACTGCTTTATCAGAATATTTATGCTAGCTGACATTTTTAGCATAACACCAAATCACAAAATTGTGTGTTTTAATCAGGGCTTTCAGCACTTGCCCACAGAGAGAAATTAAACTTACGTCAAAAACAGGTGAAAATTCAGAAAGCACAAGAAAGAGAAGCTGTGTAGCATTAACATGCTTTTGAGAAAAATGAAAGGGAAAACAAACCCACTCAATATCAGAAGTTATGGGGATTCATAACATGTAAAATCTCCCATAACAACTGCCAATGTACAAACTATCTCATCCTGCAAATGAAGCCAGAACAAACTGTCTCATGTGTACCTTACATAGGATGGCAATGCACACAGGAGGCACTACGGCTCATTCCTCAGCAGCTTTCTCTGCAGTCATCCTCTCAGGTTTGCATGCAGACCAGCTACCTGCCCAGGTAGGGGCTAAGAGCTACCAAGGCCAAAATTACTTTGCTATTCCCCGACACATCAGCAGAGGTACAGATTGCCTGACTGGGCACCATTCTGAAGAGGGAGAGAAAACACAGATGCAAAATACAGCTCCGCTCCACAAATTCCTTTGATTATGCATGATTTGACATCTATATTCTGAATGTCAGTTGGACATTTCTAGTACTTTATAGATAGCATCTCTGTTTAAGACCCAGAGCCCAGCTAGGAGGATGGACTGTACTGCAACGCACTGAGGAAGGAGTGGTGCTCAGCCTCCACACTTGAACAAGGCATCATTAAAGACCATCCACAATTACCTGGGCTGTTCCCTTACAGAACAGGTGGTTAGTGCCCATAAAAACCAGTTTTTCAGGTCTGAACTCAAGTTGCATGGTAACCACGCAACAGACCACCCAGGGGTTTGTGCCCAACAGAGGGCCAGGCAGCAGCTGAGGGAATGGTGAGAGGATCCTTCTTCCAGGTGAAGATAAGCCTGTACCAGCTGTGAAGCACAGAGATGGGAGCCCAGGAGAGCATCAGTCAGACCCCAGGGAACATGTCAAAGAAGGGAGGCTCAGGGAACAGCATGCAGAACTGTTCATTTTGCACTGACTGGCAATATTCAGTGTCACCTAAAAGCCTTCTTTAGAACATGCCCCAGAATTAGCCAGTGTCTCTGTGACTGGCAGCTACGCCAGGCACCCAGGAGCCCAATGGTACTGGTGCACGGGCCTTCCGAGCAATTTACTTGAAATGGATGCATTTCAGTGCTGGTTTTAAGGCCCAGAACAGCCGTTCCAAGGCCCAGGCCCAGTGAGCAAGTCTGCAGAGGCACCACACCAAGCATCCCTCAAGCCCCAAAGTGCTCAGAGCACTCATGTACAGGGGGCACAGCACTACTGACTGCTGCCTTGCAGAGAGGGCCTCTCTGCCTCCAACCTGCAGTCAGCCTGTTTCCACGAGCAAGAGCCACAGTCAAAGGAACCATTCCTCTTCTACCCCCTCAGACACCTTTTCCCACTCTTGAAACCCCTCGTTTCTAGTGAGAATGTTTTCACAGCATGTAAGAACAGAAACACATCATCCTCTTTCCAACTATTCCAACTGCACACTGTGTTACTTAGCACAGCTTTCAGCACGCTGAATACACCGTGTGCTGGAGAAGTGCTGCCTCACTCCCTGGCTTGGTTTCAATGAGAAAATAAATTAACCAGCTTATGCATCCACACTTTCTGCAGCCAGCACTCCTCACAGACTTACCACCAAGTAGTGTGATATATTTTTTGGCAAGTGCTTCTTAAAACATTGGTTATCCATCTGTAAATGCACGAGATCAAAGAAGGATGCCTGGGATACCTGTACACAGAGATGAGAAGCCATCCAGAAAGACAAACAAGCACAGCAGCTTTTTGATTCTGTAGTCTCCAGGAATGACTTTTTAGTTAGCTTTCTTCATATATGGATATGTGCTTTCTTTCAGCAGCAGAGATAACTACGAAAAGCATAACCACCACTGTCGAGGGAGCCACATCTCAGTGAAGTACAGCAGAATGCATTTCTAACTGACAGCCTGGATGAATGTGGGGCAAAAATTGATTCAACATTTAAAACAAGTGTTTAAGCCACTCTGGTAAACCAGTTGAACTACAGCTACACCCAAATTCCCCGTCTAGACATGTTTTATAAACAGTTACGGAACACACACACACAGTCAATGTAACAAAATGAACAGCTTGATTCTAAATCTGTCCAAAATCTAGGGGAAAAAAAACAAAACAAAACAACTCTCCTTTTATTCTTCCAGTACATTATTCATGAATCCCAATTTAATCACCGCCGTCCAGTAAAGCTAACCGGCCTGCACCTGACCAGAGGCAAGGTAGCAGCCCCCAGTTCTCCTCCAACAAGTGATGTCACCAAAGTGCGCTCTATGGCTCAGTGAGCTCCCAGCATGCAGGCAATCAACACCTCAGCTCCCGGGGTAGAACAGCCCTGCCTGCGAGAGACCTCGCATATCTGCGGCGCTGTAAGAACAGAGTCCAATTAGATTTACAAAGTAACTATGCTGCTTTTTTCTCCTACTTTTTTTGAAAGCTGTGCATGTTGTTTATAGTTACAAAACTAAATTCTCACTTTCTCAGATCAGCTCCTAGTTTTGTCTGCCTTCCAAGATCTCTGAATTTCATATCGTTTTGTTACATTCAACAGCACTGCCCTTCCCAAACCAAATCACAACACGTGCCAACATCGTTGCCTCCACAGTGCTGTGATGCATCTCCTGCCTTCTACTACAGTGCAGCATCCTGAGAGAAAAGGAGGGGGTGGCTTATAACTGCTGTGTGGCATTAGTTTGCTAACTGTAATACAAAAGCAGAAAATACAAAACCAAAAGCAGGATACCCCTCAGGAACTTGCAAAAAAAAACCAAAAACCCCAAACCAAAACAACTTGTAGATTTTTAAGAAGTAACAGAGTGAAGTATTTTCACATTCATTTCCTGTTGGACAAGGAAAGCAGGGGAGTGCAAATCTCTCTACAGCAGCACTGCAGTGGGGCTAACAATTCCAGCAGCAGCATGGCACACACAGCGCAGCCCGGCAGCCTGCAGCACAGCACGCTCCCTGCACAGCAGCGCAGCTTTAGGATGCAGCTGGTGCCCAACAGCAGGGAACGGCCCCTGCCCATCTCCTGCAGTCCAACAACGCTGCCTTCCCACTTCCTCTCTCCTGCTTGTTCTGTTCCCTTGGAGGAAAAACTTCCCACTTAAAAATAAAAAAACTGCTTATCCTATAGAAACTGACGCTTTGCCCACGAGCTCCAGAACCAGCTCAGGAAGTGGGCAGAGCTGCTCCGTCCCACAGACAGACATGTGGCCTCACCATGCAGATTCCTCCAAGTTCATTTACTCCTTCGTTCCTCTTCAGTCACAGTGGAATATCTTCCAAAAAGCACACTTTACAAAGCCATCAACAGTCATCTGCACATAACCAGCACGCAGAAAGCAATCTGATGTTTCCAGGACATTCCCAAAAGAAGCTATGTGCTGCTGGACATATGCAAAGCTCTTGCTGAGAAAGAAGTCTTAAATTCATGAGAAGGAAGTCCATAGAAGAGCAAAACCAGGCCCCCAAAAGCCAAACCTCAATCAGCTCCTGAGCTCAGAACAGCAGCTGAGGGGCTGAGAGGTGCAGAGAGGTGCCGCACATCTCCCCCCGCGGGCAGGGCAGCAGGTGTTCTTCCTACCCCACACGTGAGGAAACACACTGCAATGCTCACACTCCCTTCAGGCTTCTTACTGAGATAAACTGGGCCAGCAATCTACAAGTTGTAAACCGGCAGTATTCTTTACCTGTATTTCTCTTCTTCTGATGGATCTCTTCTAATGAAGTGCACAGGGCAGGCACACATGAGTGTATGTACCACATACACGGTGAGTAATTACAGATCACGATTGATTCATTGCTTTTATCTGTAATATGGACTTTCAAAGAGTTTTCACCTCAAAACCCAGATTAATCCTGATGATCAAAGCGTGCTCATAACAACAACACACAATTTCTCTTCTCTGCGCTTTATTTTAGCTTACTGCAGTAAAAGTGTATCTCACAAACACGGCTGCGTTCCTCAGACACCACTTCCCCCATCCCACTCGGTGCCGCAGTGCCAGCCGCCCTCCAGCAGCAGCCCAGCAGATCAGTCAGCACAGGGAAGTGAGAAAGTGTTGAGAGCCGTGCCCCGGCTTCCTTTCGAATGAGGAAATTGAAACTGAAAACCTATTCTGCTACTGGAACTTGGGTTTTTTTGACTCAGCCCCAGAAGTTCAGTGGCAACAACAAAGAATCAGCTACAGACGAGAAGCCCAAGGAGGAAGTTTGTTCTCTCTCAGCGTGCCCACTGTTTCCCCCTCAGCACAGCTCCAGCAGCAGGTCCTGCCTGAAAGTAATATAACAGATGGACCAGGGCTGACACAAGCCAGGTGCTAAGAACACCTGGCATTTAAAACGATCCCTTTTCCTGCCTACTGCCGTTAATTTCAGCTGCCCATGAGTAAACCTCAGTGACCTCAGGCTGCTCCAAACCCAGCTCCGATGGCTGCTTCCACCACGCTCACTACCCAGCCCAGCAGCGCCTGCACAGCCGCTCCATTTGGGTTACACGGGCAGAAGTCAGCGCCTGAATGGAAGTCAGTCACTGCTAGCTGCTTTGGTCAGCAACCGGTTCTGAGAAAGACATTTTAAAAAGAAGCCCCTGACACTAAAAAATTCTATTCCATAGAAATAAAAAAGATATCACAAACCAGACATTATGCGACTAATGACTAAAGTGCGGGATAAATTACAAAGTAAGACCTTACTGAAATATTTTCTTCAACTCACCGGAGCGCTGACGTTATTGGTCATAACAAAACTTCTCCCAGAGAGAAAAGTAGCAAGTTGCAAGGAGTCACGTGTAGGCTGTTTCGACATTTATCTGCCTATAAAAGACTTACGCTCCCTCCTTCCCCGATATAAAGTATGCACTGTTAAGACCTTAGGACTTAATCAAAGTCCTTTTAACACATTTTAATATTGATTACAGTACAAGAGGACGCTCGTGGTCAACTACAAGGCAATGTTATCAAAAGAGAATTTATCAGTACACTCGCTGGGAATCTCAGAAAGACACGTTCCCTTAACTGTGGGCTGAATGACAGCTCCCAGGCTGAGCAGCACTGGCTCACGCATCACGCAGAGGACGACACAGAGCCCCATGATGGAAGCAGACTGAAGGCAGGACACGAGGAAGGCAGCTGGGAACACCTCAAACAGCAGTCCTTAGCAGAAGCCCTGCACACTGCTGGCACTGAGCTCACACCCAGGCAGACATACAGGCAGCACGCAGGCACTACAGAGCAAGGCTGCCACAAACACCACATCCAGAGACACCTGTCACCTTCCTTTTACGTACACCTTAGTTATAGCCTTGGCAGTCTTTGTTATTTCTGTATTAACTACAGTGTGTTACTTAATCACTTAGCTCTAAGTCAAAAAACAGAAGCTAAACACACCCTGCTTGTTCCTTCTGTCTAATTACAGGCCAGAAGTTGCTGCTAATGCTGAGATGAGGATTGCAGAACTGTGCTAATGCACAGCGCTAGGAGACGAACCTTCAGCCATGAGCTGCAAGGAAGCTCTTCACAGAAGCAGCAGCACATGAAGCCCTGAGCCAACTTCAACGTGGCTTCGTCTCTAAACCACGGGCAGACCGGAGACGCTGAACTCACACTGCGCCACAAAGAGCAGAACGGCAGCCTGGCTGTCACAGAACACTGGCTTGAGTTTTATAGAACATTACTGAAATCAGGCTACACAAAACAAATCACGTTCCTATTTGAAGGATAGATCTCACTATAAATTCGTGTAATAACTACGAGCTACTGAGCTAAAGCAATGCCTCGATTAGAGAAGGAGCAGCAGTCCCGTGTTCCTCTTAAACGTTACACTTTTATCTACCTCTGCAGAACCTGGAGGGAATGAATTCACCCTTTGAGCCTTAATCTTCCTAACTCTGAAGAGATGATGCTCAGCTACAGTAGGAGCCTACACATGATGTGCAGTGAATATTACAGCATAAAGTACCTGCTCTCTTGTCTGTCGCATGTATTAAGCAAAGAAAAACACACACAGAAGGAAAGATAACATGCACTGCAGACCACCACGGCAGCAGCTGGCACTGTGGGACAGAGCTGGGAGCCTCCTTGGGGCGAATGGAGGAAGGCAGGGAAGGGTATGAAGCAAAGGGCAAGAACAGCATCTCTCTGGAGATAATGATGAAACATTTTTTATCATGAGATGCTTTATACCATTTTTATTAAAGGTGTCATTTTTTTTTTTTTCCAGGTGAGGAGGCAATCCCAAATTCCTCCTTTACATTTTGCAAGCAGAAGGCCTGTTTGTCAGCAGCCGGCAGCACTGTGCACGAGGTACGGACCTCGTGGCCTAAGGCAGAAGCTGCACTTCCTCATGTTGATGCAGGATGATCTGCCTGCAAAGCAGTTACAAACTACTTCACACTGTAACATCCTGTCAGGTTAGCAAATCATCATCTTGAAACTTCGCAGATACTCACTTAATAGATGGTGTGCTGAGCAGCGCTCAGCCTGTGAAAGAACAGGCAGGCTCTGCAGATGGTGCCCACCAGCAGACAGCTCTCTGCAGCCCGGACACCTCCAGTCCCACCTCCCACACAGCCCTCATCTCCAGGTCACTTACTGTAAACAAACGGTCTTGGATTTATAAACAGATGTATATGTCCAATAGAAGTCCCAAAAGATGATCTGAACAGAAGCCCTGCTCAGAGCTACGTTTTATTCAGCTAACACGGAGACCAAACCCTCCCAAGCCATCAGGCGGGCTGGGTGCTTTTCCAAACAGATAAAACCTGTCTCTAACACAAATGATCAGACTGAGGGAGGAATCTCTGGGTGAAGTGCTTCACCCTACACTTTAAAGCCTTTACAACAGATTAAAAGTGGTCATTCCCATAAATTCTGGTATGTTAAATCCAAGACAAGGACTAATTCCAACAAATGCATCAGTAAGAGTTTGATCTGTATTTTTTATTTTGGTAATTCCACAAGCAACACCGTCTCTTTTTCTCTTTTTGGTCCAGGAGCCACTGGCAATTACACAAACGCCCACGTTAGCAGAAGACTGCGTTCATCTGTCTCTAGGCTAACACCTAAGCTAATTAGCTCTCCACCAGCACCTGCTCTTTCACTTAGCACAAACCATGAGGTAAGTATCCACATACATTAGGGAATGAAGTGCCTTCCCTGCTTACTCTTAATGGTGTTGACATTAGCTTCATTAAGAAAAAAATTAAGAAGCTTAATGGCTGCTTTACAAGAACCCCCAATGTCCCTAACTGCTGTCAGTAATGGCTTCTGGAAGCACAAATAACATCCTTTAATGGCCATTAGAAACCAGTATTGCCCTCTTGCTTCCAGGCTGGCTCTTCTCATTCTTATTTTCCATTCTATATCTCTGGATAGAGGGAAAACTGTCGATGCACGATGACTCTGTCAACCCCTACAATTCAGAATACTCATTCCCAAAGCACTAATTTCACACAAGCATTCCCTGAGCACACAGCATCACGGGTCTTCCCACAGACCTGTGGCACATCGTCCTCCTGCCCAGAGGGGACCTTTTAAAAACTTCCGGATCAGGATTTCAGCACCTGGAAGATCGGGATATCTCTGTACCAAACAAAAACCCACAAGCACTACAACGCTTATTTGTTTATTTCAGACCTACCACTACCATTAAACCTTCCCTCAAACTTTCTCCCCTGGAATTCTGCTTGCTCAATAATAATAAACCATTTCACAGCCCTTTTCTTCATTTAAATAAATAGAAAAGCTTGCAGCATCCGCAGTTATAGCATACAGCAGCAAAATCACCAGTGCATGTCCCACTGTGCGGGAACGTTCATACTGCTGTGTCCAGCAGAAGACATTTTATTTCCTACAGTAAACCACAACAGCCTCAGAATCCAAACCAGTTTTTAGACGTATTTGCATGGACTCCCCCAGATATCTGCACAGCACTTAGCACAACGTGGTCTCGGTCCGTGACCAAGCATGTAAGGCAGAGAGCAATACAAATAAAGAGCTGCACACTGACAGGAGAGAAGCGGGCTTCTATGCTGAGCCAAATGCAAACACTACACTGTGTTTACTTTTACTGTCCAAAAATGGTTTCAAGTGGCTTCGTCAGACTTCAACACTTTTGCACACCACAAAGGCAGCCTCACCTCAGCAGCCTCTAAAAGGGCCCTGGGTCCTCAGTAACACCCGCAGGATGACACAGATGACCCTTCTCACTGACACACTTTACCTGCCTCCAGCAAACATAATGTGACCAAACAGCGAACAGACATCACATCACATGTATGGAAATGTCTGAATCCCTCAGTTAACCGTGCTCACTTACTGCAGTAATGCTGTAAAGCTTCCTACCAAGAGCAGAGCTGAATGATGTGCACCAGTTCAGCAGCACAAAAAGACATGAACCGACCTGCGTCACGCATTTCAGTCTTCTCTGGAGATTTAATTACAAAGGCTGCTCCAAAAGAAATACCTCCTATTTTATTACATTGGCCCACAGTGGCAGAAGGAAATGTTGGTGGTATGGCAGCAGAGGTTGAACCTTCCCACCAATTTTAATAACAGTTTGTTGCCACGCAACAGATGGCAGCAGAGGGGCAGTCTGATAAAATGATGTCTGACATGGAAGTGAGGATGAAGCAAAGGTGTGTCACTGGATTCCTACACGCAGAAAAAAATAACACACATTAACATCGGTGTTTGCTGAATGCTTATGGAGGCCAAACAGTGGATGTGAGCACAGCGAGGCAGTGGGTGGTGCATTTCAGTGGCGGTGACAGTGGCAGCGGGGCACCTCTGCTGCTGCAGAGCGAATGGTCATGACTACGATGAAAAAATAGCGTTACGTAGCTGAGAATTTGCTCTGTCAAACAATACTATTGTGGTCTTTGTAAGTCTTGTAGTCTCTAAGAAAAAAAAAAGATTGAGGCATTACTTTTGGAGCACCCTACACACTTCTTTCCCTAAAGTAAAACTCGAAAAGACTGAAGAAGTACACAATCGAGGACCCGATCCTCCAGCAGGACGCAGCAGCTCTCAGTCTCGCCCCGGGCCGCTGTGCAGGACACAAAGCGCGGCGGTCCCTCTGCTCATCCGCGCTCAGCACGGGGCGCGGAGCTCAGCGCGCCCAGCTGACCCAGCGAAAGCAGTACGGGCCTGACAACGCGCCCGCTACTCCCACGCGGCGCTCGGTGCAGCACGGCACGCTATTACTTTCCACAAGTTCTGCTCTTTCAGCCTCTCTTTCCCTTTGTTACTGGAACCGCCCAGACCCTATCGGGACCGCCGCAAGTCGCTAGGGGCAATCCCGGGCACAACGCGCCCCTTCAGCAGCGTTCCGGCGTGAGCCGCATCGACGAAGCGAACCGGAGAGGGGCTCCCTTCGGCCGAGGGCCCCCCCGGCCCCCCTTACCCTGCAGGCAGCGGCTCCCCAGGGCCGGGCGGACGGCGATCGCGGAGGCAGTGTGCCCGCACCGCCACGTCCCCCGCCGAGCCCCCCGCCGCGCCCCCCGCCGCGGCCCTCACCTCGGGCCCCTCACCTCCGGGGCGCGGCTGCTGCAGCCGCCTCTCGGCCCCGCCCGCCCGGCCCCCGCCGATGAGGGACGAAAGGGACTCTCCCTCCGCCCGGCCCAGCGCTCACCTGCGGCGGCCGGAAGAGAAGTGGCAGCAGTAGGGCAGCGGTGGAGCGGCGGGTCGGCACCGATCGCTGCCGCTCCTTCCCCCTCCTCCTCCTCCTCCTGCCGTCTCTGAGGTGTCCGCGAGGCGCGGGAGGCTCCGTGCGCGCGGGGAGGCGCGCGCCATGCCCTGCCCGCCTCCTGGCGGCGGCGCGAGGGGCTGCGGGGCGGCGCGCGGGCTCCGCTCAGCCTTCGAGTCGACGAGGTGTCAGCGCGGGTGGCCCCGCCGTCTGCCAGAGCTCCGCAGCCGCACCGCCACAGCGCGGCTCGGTGCAGCAACTGAAGACTGCAGGTGCGCGGTGTGGGCAGCGCTCGCTCGAACCTTCTCCTCAGGCCGCAGCCCCATGCTTGGCTCGCCCCTCAGGGAGCTTGACGCGCGCCCCACAAGCGCTCCGTTCGCCTCTCACGCTCCTGTTTGGATATTGCAAATGGGAAACGTTTTATGATTCTGCCATACAGGAGTGCTGTGTGGGATGGGGAATTCAAATCTAGTTCCATCAATTAATAGCATCACAGAACCACTTGAGGTGGAAGGGACCCTTTAAAGGCCACGCAGGCACTGCTGATCAGGAGAGAGGGAAAAAAGATCCTCCAGCAAAACACTTGTTAGAAAGAATTCCTCTTCAATGAAAGCTGGAGTAGATAACTGGAATAAAAAACCTGCAGGAAATGGAAAATGCATTGCTCTGAGATCATAAATGGACTTATTTCAGAACAGCTGGACTCTATTTACCACTTAATCACAAGTTTGTGGACCTCCCAAGCACACCAGTTACTTCACATCAGCTCTGCATACCCACGACCATTTGCTGTCCTATATGAAGATATAAAATTCTGCATCATTCCGTACTACTGATGCTGTAATTTCTTAACAGCAGCAGTTCCACAACACCAGAAGTGCTATGCGAGAACTGCTATGCAGATTAAAGTATGGGTAACTACCACCACTCACTTCTAGCAAAATGGATGAGAGAGCAACAAAAGCGAAGTACAGACATTAAGATACAATCCGTTGGCACCGTTTGTCTATTGGCACCTTCAGACCCATCTGAAATAAACGTCCCGTGTGCATGCGATGGCTGTAGGTGTGTGATACTGTGAAGCTATTAGCCCGTAACTGAAGGATCATCTGAAATCACGTTCAAATTAAAGCACAGCAGCCCCTCAGGAGTTAATTGCTTCCGTGAAAATGTTATCCATAGGCAAGCACGCTTCATGCTTTTCAAGCATTTGTTTAGAAAAGAAGTCCTAAGAAAAAAGCTCTTAAAAATGTATGTACTGAACATACAGAACCAGAGCATTAAGCACGCATCTAAACCTTCCAGACTGAATTACAAATCTAGGTTTATGATAGGTTATGGTTATTCAATTAAAATAAAATGCAACACGTTAGCCGATGAGATCGAGCACGACAAAATTCAAGCTCTTTTCCGGTTTTCTATTTGAATTACTTGTTGATGTGTTGTTTCTACCAAATCCACTCACAGTGTTGTTTGCAAATGGAGTTATAGAGCATCGCAGAGGTTTGCTTTGTACAATAAGGGCGTGTGCTTCAGCGTACATCGCACAGCACTCAGTGAACTGTTATGAAAGAAGGAAAAATTGCTTTCTTTTTTTTTTCAAGTAGCTGAATTAAAAGGACTTCAAAAGTAAAACTTTTAATTTTAAAGTATTTGCCAGTGTGATTCTAATGGGGCAGCAGGGGGCTTAATTCTTAAGTCATTGTGGGTTGAATCTGCCTACAGGATACTCTTTCTTGCACTATTCATAGTAGAAAGAGGGGTAAATTGGGTCCCAATAAGATACTTTTTAATACTTTTATTTGCAAAGAGTTTCAACACTCAGGCGTTCCCTGGCTCCCCTAAATGAGTCAGGTGGTGCTCAAGGGACAGCTGCTGAGCAGATGGCATTTAGGAAAGCGTTCTTTATCACGCTGCCTTTTGCAGCTAATCAAATGTTCAGAAAAAGCAACCAAGACAGCCTTAACTTCACGGAGAGAAGCAAGACAAATAGCTCGAGTAAATTTTGTGCTATTTCCTTAAATCTGTGAGTTCAAAGATGTCTAATAATACAGCAGTCCCAAAGTGGTGGGCACTACATGCTTGGGAGGGAAGGAAAGGGAAGTGATTTTGAGCTGTTACATTGATATCATCACCCTCGTTTTTGGGACAGTATTAGAATGGGTTGCTGAAGACCATTGCATTTATGCAGTAGGGTATTTTTGCATTTAACGTCATCAGCCACAATAAAAAGAAGGTAGAATTTCACTGCTGTTATGTAGTTTATATTTCTGGGCTATTGGATCCATTTAAAGAACTTTTGGGAATAATTTGGTGCTTTTCTTTAAATAAAGCATAAAATCTGCAGGAGTTACATGCATCTCTAGGCAAATGAAAAGCTACTCAGGACTCCTATCACAGCTGTGATTTGTTTTAAAGTTCTCACTGTCTAACCGACTTGGAACCAAGGTCATATTTTCTACTGTATTTTGTGAAAGTCAGTGGGACTTTCTATAGAAGCAGCTTCTCCAAAGGAAACTTGAAGACCAACACAAACTCACAGCAACGTGAAACCATTGAAGAGATCAGGATGGCTGTCAGTGGGCCAAAAGAAGCACTACTGTAACAAAGGGGCTAATAAGCCAGCTTCTCAAGGAAAAGAAGCACTAAGCAGTCCAAGTCTCACCACTGGATTTCTCCAGCTTCACAGCCTTGGCTGCAAGGTTCGTTCACTTCACGATGTGCATCGTGCCCTAAAATCATTGCTTGGCCAATGGCTTAAGCCTTCCGCCTTCAAGTATTTGGCATTTTCAAACACTTCAATATCATGATTATCTCAAAGCTGAGAGGGACTAAGATGATAGGTGCTTTAGTTTTGTACTGTTTTGAAATCACAGAGTTCTGCTCTATTGAAATGACTGTGTTGAAAATGGATTACATAAAGTCTTAACTGATGCCAACTGGCAGCTGGAATGAAGGACGGCTGTGATTCCTGTACAGGCCAGATGTGTCACCAAGGTAGAAAAAGTGTGCAAAAATTGAAATATCCAAGAGGACACAAAAGAAGAAATGGAAATAACTTCCTATAATGACATCAGGAAAGTAAACATCAATTCTAATTTATGTCCTTTTACTGTTGCACCAGCTCATCATAATTGTTAACTGCAGTTTTCCTTTACTGAGCCATGTTAGGATATTCAGACTCTCCCAAAGGTACAAACACAGTACCTCATCACACTGCCCAAGTACTTTGTTTTTCATGGGCAGATTTTTGCCTGTTGATACCTGGAGAAAGAGAATTGGCATTATTTAATGAATTGTTGTTGCTTTCTATTGTTTAGTAACATTTCCAGACCAGCATGCTCCGTTACTTACAGAAGTCTGAATTCCTTCCCTTTTACGTTAATTCTTCAGCTTCCAGGTTCCCAACTTTGGTGTTTGCCAACGTACTGTGAGAAGCTTGTTCTGGTTTTGATAAAGCATCACGTGACTTTGCTCTCAAGAATTGAGAAATCTTTAATTGCTACGCACACTTAAATAAAGCGCTTTGTCTAGGAAGGCAGGTCCGGTCAGTGGGAGCCACCCATGGCGGTCCCTGCGTACACAGGGAGGTTCCAGGCCAAGCAGTGCCACTGCTGCAGCAGCTCCTCTCTCCATGGGCAGGCTGTTCTTATCCGTTGGCTTCTGAACCCTGTTGATACAGTTTAAACTTATTTTTTCTTTCCTCCAAGCACCAGAAATTGATTTTTTCAGCTGTACTCTTAGCTCTGGGCTTTGGGATGTATGAGGAACGGAGGTGTAGCTCAGCAGTACCGAACAAATTCCTACTACCTTAAGTTCCTAGCATCTATGCACAAACATTATAAAACAGAAACCTTTGAACTACCTTTCTTGATGCAGTACGTTGCTTAGACACTGCACAGAAGTCATTCAGCAGGTGGCACACACTGCAGCTCTGACGTACTTGAGGTTTTCAGGAATCAGAGTGCTTTATTTGGTCACCTTGAGGGATGCAAGTTAACGTCATAGCATGTGTTTAGTAAGTCACATTTCGGTATAAGTAAAAATCATATAGAAAATATTACTTTATTATTTGTTCCCTTGCACTGTTAAAAACGTTGAAAGAGCAAACAAGCTGGCAATGAAGGAGGAAAATATGAAACATTTCTACCTGCTGTTGGATTGACCATTGATTTTTTTGATTGAGGATGGTCTTTTCATAGTTACTGATTACCAGACAACCACAAATGAGTCTGATTCAAAATCTACTGCAGTGAATTAAAATAAGGCAAGCACTTCAAAGTTAACCAGTGCCCTACTTAGTGTGAGAATGACAACAGTCCTGTTTGGAAAGGCCATAGAGCAAGGGAAATACGAACCGTAACCACTAAATGTATTTCACATAAATACAATATCACTGTAAAATAAACAGAAATATATATACATTAATACTCCTAGATGCAACAATCTGTTGTGCACAGACCAGATAGATTCATTTTGTTTTTTAAGGTGGGAGCATTATGTTCAGAGAAGATAATATTCCCTTCAAATGTTCCCTTCAAAACACTATCAATCTTCACCTCAATTCCTGCCTCCCTGTAGAGTGCTGGACAGGGTTTGATAAATACCACATTCACTACCGAGACTTTGCACCACAAAACTGAAGGCTGGCTTAAAAAAAAGAAAAGATTATGAGACTCAATTTAGCAAGTTTTTAAAAACAAAAGCAACCAAGAATTAAAATGACATCTTTTAAAAGTCTCCCAGGAGGAGAAAGCAGAAGCAAGACATATTAATCTCAGCCTAATTGTTAGTAAGCACCTTTGCAGCTATTGATAGCTGCTGGGGAACATAGGAACCCTTAATAAAGTTCAGTGGCGAGCGGATGTACTGCTCAGCTCATTCTGTACCTGATGGTAAGGAAAGTTCGAGTAAACTGACCCACCGGAAGACTTGTGGTGTCTCATCGATTGTTCATCTTGGAAGGCAAAAAGATGGCATTCCTCTGCAAGACTTCCACATAGAGCATCCCCAAGATATCTTCTGTTCATCTTCCCTTGGTGTTCCCTTGCTTATTTGCATACATACAGGACTTCCAGGATCCCATCCATTTCTATCAACTCATTTGCAGGAAACAAAGTTTATGTTTTTTCTTTCTTTCCTCAGGTTCATACTCACGTTCAGCACTGGTTGCTCGCATAGGAGAATGGACAAATGGGAAGAAGTGATTTTTTGAAGCTAGCTACTGCAATGAAAGAATCGTATTGAACCGTACCCCACCCAAGTCTGTGGTTCAGAAGTCTAATAAAGGCACCACACTTCTGGTAGAGATTTCTGGCGTCTACAGATCAATAAAATAGTCATGGTAGGGAAGCCACTGGATGATAAGAGTTAAAATCACAACTATTGACAATTAACTCATCTAAATTTTAGAGTAACCTAAAATGTAGATTAATTTGAACTATCACTATCATACTAAAATGCACAAACAACTGCTTTTGGGCTACTTTATTCCTTTTCCTTTTTCAAGTAGATGGTCAAATTTTGGGCTTGTCAAGACTTAATAAGGCCATCTAAATTTTAACTCTTCTATTACCTCTATTACTCAGAACAGTGCTCTATTCAGTAACTTGTAGAGGATTCTATGTGTTGGATCATTTCTGTGGGATTATCTCAAACACCCCAACCACCAACCTTTGAAGATCAGTAATTAGGCTCAGAACAAACTACTGGTAAAAGACCATTAGCTTTAGCAGAAGGAGCTCTGCAAGGGTGGTATATTTTAGGACCATGAGAATTAACAAAGCTGCTTTCAACTCACAGGTGAAGCCACAAATACATGCCTGTCAGACTGCTGGTAAATGGCTCATGGATATGGAGCCAAGACACGCTAACGTTTAGGTCACTGAAACCAGAAAATGTTTCTGAGAAGCTACTTAACGAGCTTATGGAAGACCTACAAATTAGAATTGGAAAGCTTATTATTTTCAAAAGATCAATAAACCTGTTTTCCTAGAACTTCAAGATCGAAAATCCGAATTGTAAATTCTGAGGATGCTGCAAGGAACGTGGAGGTGAGTAAAGAGAATCATGTCATGAGCCACAAACAAAGCTTTACTTACGGTTCAGCTTCTTTTTTTGCCATACAGCAGAAAAATGACTGTGTAAAAAAATAATTAATACGCAGCTTCTTAACTATAAAAGCAACCTGAGCTACCTTTTAAAACAACAACAAAAAACCCACCAATCTGATGTTCCAACAGGAAGATATATAAACATTTCAGCATCTCTAGGTATTTTAGACTGTCTATGTTATTAAACTGGCAGCAGCAAGGAAGAATTCAACGTGTATATGTCTTCCTGCTGGTTTATGCAAGGAATTGCACAATTAAGTTATAATTAATTAATAGAAACAAGAGCATACACTTATGAAATCAACCATGCTTCAGGATGTACGCTAAACAGTTTCCACTGAAGGCCACTAACATTAACTTCTGCGTGTACCCACAGCGCCCTGCTCAGAAAGCAAGGTTTGAACAACTCCAAACGGAACACAAGATTGGACAAGTTTCCTATGTATAGTATGGAGGGAAATTAAAGTCACAGTTACAAAAACCTTTGTACACATATATCCTTACGACTTACTCTCAGAATATTCTGCTTCAGCTCTCTTAAAGTGAAAAGCTGCAGGGCAGGCCTACCTCTACAACAGGTAGAGGTGCCCAGCAACCAGCGGGTGAAGCACCCAGATACTACAGAACCTTAAAGGGCTTCGACTATTCTGTTCTTTTCAGTACTGTGAAGGGAAAAACAGGGTGAGTGCCAAGAATGGTGATAAACTGCAGTGGTTAGATTAAACATTTATTTTTCATATATTCACAAAATCTTCACAAAAGTATTGAAACTCAAAAAGGAATTAGACTTGAGTCAAATACAGAGATGAAATGTACAAGACAAATGAGCAGGCAAACTAAAAGGTCTTGAAAGTATTTTACTTCAGATTGAAAAATGAACAGTTCAACTGTTCTGTTTAAATAAAGATTTGCAAGATATACAGTATTTTATGAATACAATGCTGGTCATTTGAGGCAACGTAAAATACCTCAATTCTTCCTTCATGCTTTTTTTTTTTTTTTTTCTTTTAGAAAGATACTGTTTACCAAAAAGAAACTTGAGCAGTCCAGGAAAAGCTATTTTCCATTAAATTTATGAAAACCATAAATTGAGGCAAACCTAAGATTCCCAATGGAATCAAGATTATCTTCCCGCTACCACCACCTTAAAATTATCACATGCTTATTGGAACACTAACATCTGCACCCTAAGAGTACATTTGCTTTCAACAATGAGGGTGATTCTTTTAAAAACACTTCAGTGTGGTAAATGCGATACAGATCTTTGCAGGTACTTAAGTTTTGGAACAGTTTTGCTAATAGCAGCTAACAATACTGGATTAATATAATTTATAAATAATTGTTCCCTAAGCGGTGAACAGAAGTCTACACATTCACAATAATCTAAAACAAAATAAATACTGTGATTATGCATAATGTGGTATAACTTTTACTAGTTTCTATGAATAAAAGCTCAACATCCCGTGGATAAAATTATCTGATCAAATTAAAATATGGATCTAATTTCCTTTTTAAATATTGTCAAATTAACATCACTTAAGCTTAGTGTCTGAGCAACGGTTACGGCTTCCCATACGTTCGGAATATATAGATATATATTCTTTCCTTTTTGAAGTAAAACACTTTAACGCATTGAAAATGTTTATTAATTTAAGTGATGACATCAGTTCTGGTCTTATTTGTGCATATTTGTTTTTTTTACTTTAAAAATCATTGCACTCGTTAGTGCCCTTCAAAGGTCAGGCTGGTCTGTAGAATTCCACAAATGTGTATGTATTAAGAAAAGCTAACTGTACTTTCTATAAAAGCAACATCTCCAGAACAGCTGCATTAAATACAGCCATGTATGCCGGGTACAGACTTTCCCCTTAAAAGAAACACGTGAAAGTAAATGCCACTCAATGTTTTTACCACTGAAGTGTCCCAGCCCCTTTTCCATACGATACCTGCAGTTACACATCTGAGTTGCATTCACGGCGTCGAGCTTACTGCTGCTAGGCTACAACGTGACTCAACCAGACAAATGCGGAGTTCAAATTTAGTGATAATTAGATCAATGAAGAAATACTATGAGATATGAAAGGTTTGGGTTTTTAAGGCAATACAAAATATATTTCATCATTTCATTTCTTCTTTTTTTTTTCTTTTTAATAATAATTAAGTGTAAATACAAAAATGCCTTAGAGGGGAGTGAGAAAAAATACTTTAATTGTAAAATTTACTTAAAGCTTCAACAGTTATCATCTCCTACAGGAGTTAGCAAAAATATAAAAGACAAAAAACCAGACCTAGAACGGGGAGGGAAGGCACAAACAAAGAGGCATGGGATCAGAGCAGCCCAGGAATGCAAACCGCCTGTAGCAAACTGAGTTGTTTTGGTTTTGGTTTTTTTTAAACACAGGGGGGAAAAAAAAAGAAAAAAAAAAAGAAAAAAAAAGAATCACCGACACCAACCAACCAGCCCTCCCCAGAGTGGCCTACATCAAAAAAAGAAAAAAGAAAAAAAAAGAGGGAGGGAGGACCACTAAGGGGAGGAGGAGAAGGGTGCAACTATAAAACCCCACTGCCCTGAAATGATGGCACTCTAGAAAACAAGGTGAAGGTTACTTCTCCGAGATGACAAGCTCAGTGTCTACACAAAGTACAGCTACACTTTATACAAATGAAACATTTCATTTGTCACCATAAAACTTTCTTCCAGAGGAACAGCTTTTGCAGATCAAATGTTCTATTAAATCTTAATGCCAAGAAAAGAAATTCTGAGCAATATAACTAGTAATGTCTCTTTATATGGATGTTAAGATGACAATTCAGATCATTTTCCAAACTAATCCTGAGAAAAATTTATGTTTACAATTTAAACAGTAATGTTATGTAAAAAGTATTAACAAATCCACTATTACAAATGTCAGTTTTCCTATATGGTCATCTATATATACACAATAAAATGGTAAGTATATGCAAAAATAATAAAAAAATCATGCACAAATTACTTTCACGTTTAAAGGCTGGGTTTCCCTCAAAATACAATTTTTTGCCTTTTTTATTTTTTTCCTATTTTTTGTGTTCTGTTAACCACCCCCTAGACACACTGAGTACTACCCCTACAGGTCAGCATGAGCTCATGGGAAATACATTTATTTTACATTCAAGCTTTTATATCCTAAATGACCCTGTTGTAGCATATGACTTATCAAATGAGCAGCCTTTTTCCTTTTTTTTTTTTTTTCCTTTTAAAATTTTTTGGTTTTTTAATTTTTTTTCTTTTTTTTCTATTTTTCTTTTTTTTTATTATTTTTTTTTTCTTTTTTATTTTTGCAGTGATCAATCTTCATGATCCGTTCCGTGGCGAGCTGGGAAAAAAAAATGCAGTTGCTAATCAATGTCCGAACAGTCTGAAGCTCCGGAAGAGATCCAAGGAGTCACTATCAAACTATCCTGTAGCATGAGATCATTGCACACAGAAGAACAGTCATAAAATAGGCAACTATCTACAAAGGTCTGAAAGGGTTGCATCCCTCTTGTGTTTCCTCTTTTTGCCATGGAAATACTGATGGTGTGATTTGCTGCCTTGATGTTGTTTGTTTGTGACTGAGGTACCGTGGCTTGAGTTTGCTGGACCTTGGAAGCCTTTGTTAGAAGAGCGAAATAACCGTGCAGATCCATGCTGTAAAAAGAAAGAGAGCCCAGTAAGTCCATGGTAAGAAGAAAGCGAGGCAATTGCACAAGCCTATTTCGGGATAACAAAGACATCAACTCATGAAAATGAGTCCACAAAGGACCTGACAAGGCAGAAGCTGGGCCGTTGTTTGGGTGGTAGCATGGAACCACAAATCTTTCATTTTGTCAGCCGCAATCAAATCTCATCTCTAGGTCCAAACCATGCATGCCAAAAGAGTGAAGAACACAGCGCTCTGAATTCTGAAAACGATAGAACTGTTCAATCTCACCCACTGTGCAACCACCAAGCACGTGTTCTACAGAAACAGAACTCCAATCCAAGATCGCTCAAATCTCATAAGCTGTGTAAATTAAAGACAACGTCCCTTTAAGACCAAGACTAATTTTACATCACATCTTTCTGCAGATGTACAATCCCTTAGGTTGTGCAAGTTCACCTGCCAGCACCAGAGGTGGCTCTGTGTGATAACACAAACGTATGTTAATGGCATATCTAAGGCCTGTTTTTTTTAAAACTGTCTCGTTCTTAACTAGAGAACATCAGCAAACAGGAGGCAGCAAGTCTTCAAATTTACTTTTCAGGAACATTACATTAGATTCCGGACTATTTTTCATTCATTGAAATAGTCCTAAATTCTGAAGAAGTAGAAAAATTTGAGCTGCATATATATTCAGAGGTATACTGAATATAGAGGTACATTGCATTTCCAGATTACTGAGCTGTCACCACAGGATTCTTCAAAAAGAGAAATCCCCTGGTGCATACGCTGTTAGGTCTCATCATAGAGATATCTGAATTTAAGGGGAAATGAGAAAGAATTTCATGTGTCAGCAAGCATCTCCATCTCCTTTACTAAAAGGCATTTCAACAAGAATAACAGCTAACACAGCAGCCAGTCACTGCTTCACATACACATTTTTGCTAACTATTATTTACTAAAGCATATGCAAGTCCCTTACCACTGACAAAACTTTTGCAAAAAGGAGATTTTTTACAACACAAACACGTACTTCTAACAAGTCTACACTTCCCAAAATAAAGTCAATCCAACTGAATACGTTTAGGACTGGGAAAAACACAAAGCTAAGCTGGACAGAGAACTGGGTGAATTTTAAATGCAAACAGCGCTTAGCTTTTTCTAGCGAAACAAAGGAGAGGAGAAAAACACGTTTTCTTTCCAGAACAAACTATTCTTCCATAGAGTTATGTGTAATACTCCGTGTAGGCAGCTGTAACGTTTAAACATTTCACAAACCTGAGATTTGTTCGTGTTGCTGGATGTATTGCCTGTTTGGCTGCTTTGTGTTTTCCCACTTGACTGGGAGGATTCCAGTGATACTTCTTGTGACCCCACTCTGTTAGTTGTAGGCTGGCGACAACTCAATTGTTTAGAGGTTTTGCAAGGTGTTCCATCAGAATCCTTCAGGAAGATGTTAGGTATTAGTGAGTTTTTCTTAAGAACAAGTGTGTTTTTCTATGAGTGAGTTTTCCCGTACAAATACAGCTAGCAACGGATACAACTTCAAACGTTTCTCAAAACTTTCAATTCAGAATTCTTACTGAGTAAACAGATTGATTTTAAAACGTATTGGTTCATGATTCCAATGTTGGGCTATATTTTTCATTTATTAATTTTGAATAAATTCTCCTTCAAACAGATTTATTTCTATGACATTTTCTATTTTTCTTTTTAAGCATACAGATTACGACTACCGGTCTTCTTTAAAAAAAATATAGATTAAAAAGGGCTATGCAGCTTTGTATCTACTGCACTCACTTTCTTATAGGCACGGTGTCAAAAAACACTGCAATTTATATGCGCAAGAATTGCATAAAAGGGAATATCTTACACAAGTTAGGATTATGGACGAAATACTTAACTCTGATCCTATACTTTCCAAATGTGGTCTGTGGCAATACCAAAAAGGAAAACACAGTTCAAAATCAAAATGCAGAAAACCTCCAACTTACTACATCACTAGAGCTGGACAGTGTAGATGATGACGATGATAAGGGACCTGATGAAGAATTTGAAGAATGTTTACTAAGTGTTTCTGAAGTTTTATTTCTAGGTTTTCCCAGTGCTTCGTTCTCTTCAGCGAGATTATTGTTGCATTTGTCTAGCTGCTGATTATCTACTATCAAGGTTACTCCGTTACCTATTAAAAATGAGACAGAAGCATCAACATACATTAAGTGACACTAATTATTATTTTTTTCAATATATGCACCCACTCAGGTATGTATCTATTATATTCAGCAGGACACCAACAGACATCTGTCTGTACATACTTTTAATACATACAAGCACATTTGTATGTTTGTGTGTGTGTACTGCATGCAGCAAACACTTTGCAGAGGCTATGGTGGATTACTGACAAGATCCATTCTTGTACGCTATGAGAACAACTAAGCGTTACCCATAGTTCAGGATGAAAGCGAGATAAGGCAAGGAAGAGGGGAGTTAACAGAGCCCAGATGTATGGATTAATAGAACTGCTTTACAGCACGTTTAAACAGCACTCTATATTTAGCTTTATTTTAGGTTTAAATAGTGTTCCTATGCACTCAGCATTCAGCAGCTCCCAGCTGTTTTCTACTGGAGCTGCTAGGGTCATAAGAACTCCAAATAACTCTCACTGGCTTTGTATCATTCCCTCAACTGGAAATACAAGACAGAACTCATTTTAGTTCTTAAGTTCTACCTTAATAAATACAAAGAATCAGAACTTTAAACTAAACCCATGAGGTGAACACTGCAACTGTCACCATTACCTCCCTAATATAAGGTTATCATTATTAAATAATTGCTTAGTCCCACCTATTGCACCTTGGAGTTACCTCTGCTTCTTTCCCAGTAACTAGTATCCACATTAAAGGCTGTCAGGCGTTTTTGGACAACTTGTGTTGAATTGGCTTTCTAATAGATTTATGTAATATACATTTATTGCACCACTAGCTTTATTTATATACAGCTTCATATGTCTCAAGAGGTAGATAAGTCACGCTATGGAGCTTGCAGGACCAAACTACGGTTGACTGCCATTGTCAGTGGTACAGCAGTGCCACAAAGATCTACAGAGAGGTAAAACAGAAATGGCCCATTGGGGGAAATCACTAAAACTATCTTTAAAAACAAATTAAACCCCAGCCTAGCCTGAAGGCCAGTACTTGTGCATCTTCTGATTTAATGGCTAACAGGAGAAGACTTCCGGTAGCGAACATTCTAAAATTAATTGTAGAGTACTATAATTAATTTTAATTTGAAAACTTCCAGCTAGCAGATACACCTACACCCAAAGAGAGTGACAACTTGTTACTGGGCAATGAAAACAAAGATAATATTAAAATACATTTTTCAATAAGTTCTCTGTATAGATCTTGTGTGTTTCCATTCCTTAGTAACAACATATCAATCACAATTTTTATGTCTCTGTTTTTAAGACTTATTTCACTTATATAGACAGTCCTTGTTTAAATACTGCTTCTGTAGATAGACGTTATGTTAAACATTAAAAATAAAAGATGAACAAAAGGTAAAGACTTGGATTTTAACTAGCATCTCTAATAATTCTTTTCCAAACACTATCCACAAAGGAAGTGTGACAATAACAACTCATGTGATTTAAATCTCATGTTTGTTGGGAGCTTAGTTTCGCAAGCCAGCACTCTTCACAGACATCCATACTGACCAAATCTATCACTGTAGAATAGTGATGCTATGATACAACCTCTCTCGTAGATGTTTAAATTTTCTGGGTGAAAACACAAGAAAATTCACTTCCACTTTGCAAATAAACTTATATTAAGACGCATGCATTGCCTTATGTAGGGCAGAAGCAACAAAAAAATGTACGTAATCAAAATACACAGGAAGTCTGTCAATCATGCTTAGTCAAATCTTACCATTACATGAAGATTCAGTCCTACTTTGCATTCCCCACTGCTTTGATATCCAGTCTCTGTAGGTGGCTACTTCTTGTGTTACTCTAATTATTCTACCTAATATACTGTAAACCAGGAGAAAAGAAGAAAAATCCAAACAATTAATTTTAGGTACACAAGAACATAAGCAATTAATGTCTGAGATTTAGACTCATAAAATTTACCTTTCCGTTTCGTTGTTGGGATAATATTTAGCTATTGGGGAAACTGCATGGCTCAAAACAACATAGGCATAATCAAAAGCCTGTTTCACTTGCATGGCACCATATGAACTCCTCCCAACATCATTACCTTAAAATAAGAATATAAATAAGTGTATGAAACTGAAACCATGATTATCTCCTTTCCAACAGGGGACAGTTACATTTGTTTGTTTTTGTTTTTTTAAACTGTCCTTAAGTTCCATCGCACTGCATTTAAACTTCTACAATACAAGACTACTAGTGAAGCCTAAACATATGATAGACTTTAGGAAACCTGTAGATATTGACACGTATGGAAGTCCAAAAGGATAAAAGTTCAATACATGAAGAAAAATACAAATAGAAATAAAAATTGTGTACTGCATGTATTACAAACCTAACAGTACTATCACGGGCAACAGTTAGATTGGAGGAATGTTCACTCCTTTCTAAAACAGCACTTCGTTTACCACTTCAGAATGCACCCATTCATGTTAACAATTGAATTTAACATAAAAGTAACAAGACAATACAATCACTGTGTTTACATGATTCTAAAGGATCACAGAGTGGGGGCTGGACTAGATGATCACCAGAGGTCCCCTTCCAAGCCCTACAATTCTGTGATTCTGTGAATGAGTAGAGCAGGCATGAGCATATATTATAAGACACAAAGGTGCAGCTCCAATAGAGGCAGGCACAGGCTTGGAAGGGACACGTACACACACAGCCAGCTCATACTCATGCCTGCATGGCTGTAGCTATATTGCTCTCACAACTCTTGAGGACTGTAAAGTTGTTTCGTATGCCTTCTTATACCCAAATTTCCTGACAACAGCATAGGCACACTTTTGGATGACAAGGTAGCATTGGCTAGAAACATCTTTAAAAAAAACAACAACAAAAAACAACACAACATTCAGGGTGCATCTTGTGTTCTCAGACACGAACAAGGCATTTCTTTGATTTTTGGTGGTTGCTACACTATTCCTTGATTTAACTCCTGAATTTAGCATCCTCTTTGTCAACACAGAAAAGCATGGTCTGTGAGGATACCTGGCTGTAATGGATCTTCAATATACAGCATTGACGGTCTATAGCCATCCAGCATGCTTTTTTGCACTTCGTCTTTGGCAACGTAAGAGCCACCATCCTTTATTCGGATTCCAGTCTTCAGATAATTGAAGTGACGTCCATATAATTCAAAAAACTCTATTAAAAGAACACCATAGTTGGCATTGGGTGTGCAGGCATCTTCTCTGGGATGCAGCTATTAAGAAGAGGAGAAAAAAAATAATTTTAATACTTCTAGTGCCTGCAAAAGTCCTCTTCTGTTTACCTTTATATTCTTCTCTAATTCAAAGCAAGCAATAAGTAATACATAATAATAAAGCAAACATATCTGAATGTAGTAACTATTCTTGATAAAGGTGTCCTGCCTCTTTGAAACAAGATGTAATCAAAGCTTCTATAAACTCATTACCTCTTTACAATAAGGCTGGCAAGTATTTCTGCCTTTACATTTGAATTTTAAATGTTTCTAGTATTAATATACTTTGAACTCTCAGTTCAGTAAGTCAACTTCAGTGCCAATGGCAGAGTTCGCACACACACACACACACACACACACACACACACACACAGAGTACTCCAGAATCAATTTGATCTTCAAAAACCTGGGTTCAAAATACAAACACAGGATTTCAATTTACAAAGCTATATAAATTAACCCCCTTACTGTTAAGCACGCAGCCTAAGAGATTACAAGTTGGTTTTGTAATTGATATAAAACTTGACTGGATCCATTTCTGCAAATGGAGATGCCACAGGTTACAATGAGAAAAAAAAAAAAAAAGGAATGGGAGAGGTCCTGGTTTGTTCCCAAAAGATATGCCTGTTACCTTCATTTCTTTTCTGCTCAGTTGTCAACTGAAAATTGCACTGAGCCAACACTGATCTCCAGTTCAAGGCTCAGGTTTATAAGTAACTACAACGTGAAAAAGTACAAATATACACACACACAGGGTATATACACACAGTTAAACAATAAGATTAAATACAAGAAAAAACAACGAGGCTAGAAGACAGAACTTGCTGCTTTGTACTTCTGCAGTATTTTCTCAGCCCAAAACAACAAAATGGATTTAGCTTATGAACTAAAATGGATTTAGCTTATGAACTCCGTTCTCCAATATTTAACAGAAAGTAAAACCTTTATTCTACACCAGGTTAAAAACCTGAACAAGCAAATAAAATTCTGTTGTATTCATTTAACCACATACAGAATGTATGAGCTGGAAACCAAGTGTTATAAAGAACAGCTGTATCTAAGACTAACTACCATGCTCAAGACCTGGTATTGATACACTAATGGATGTTCCAAACATCTCCTCTAATTCCAGAAGCAGCAGCAAGGAAGACAGAATAGAAGACAGGTGCGACGTGACAATTTGTAAACGATAAGGGGGTGCAAAACCACAATCAGAAGGGATTAAATTATTAAATTTAACAATTAAATCCCTTAATATATGCTCATTAGCATCAACAGCAATAGATTTCATTAAGCTTACCTGAAGGAAACTGACAGCCATTAAAAAAAGACTATAAGAACCAATTCCACCTGTGAATACTTCATTAAGGTCCCTCTGCAACAGGAACTGTTTCAGTACTAAAACTAGATATGGTAATACAGGATACTTCTGGAAAAGAAGAACAAAAGTGTTAGGATACCCTGATGCATATAAACTGCTGATGCTAAAAAGCCTGACACATACAAATTTTAGGCGGAAGGTTTATATAAGCACACACAGACAGGACTAGACAGACAAGTACTCAAGACTATTATGCCAAAACCGAGCAAAGAATGAAGATTTTTTTTCTCCTATAAAACTTCTACAGGTTGAAGTACAAGACAGTGTAGAAGCTAACTGAGTTACTTTCATACTTACTACTATATATACATAAAAGAACCAAAGATTAACAAGTTGAAGTCCATACATCTAGCTTGTCAGCAACTGAGAAAATCCCCCAATACTTGGAAGTTACCTTGCAGCTCAATGACATTATCAAGACAGATGTACATGATTTCTAATCATTTTGATTTAAAGTGCTTGCTTTACTCAGACTCACAGGTTTTCCCAAAGGAGCTCTGCTTATCTAACTATTGAAATACTTTCTTGTTATTAGTTTGGCTAAAAACAAAACAAAGCACTTAGCAGTAGAAAACCAACACCGTATCACCAAAATAAGACTGCACTTCATATCCTTACATAGAACACGAAAATCCAAGTAACATTTTCTATTATTTTCATAAAAGATTTACAACAAGTGTCCAAAACACTGAATAGGAGAAAAGTATATAAAGATACTGCAATATATCCAGATACTGTAATATATCCAATATATGGAGAAAAAAAAAACACAAAAGGTGATAGTATCTATGAGACAGCTATCAGGGAATTCCTGAACAATAACTTGCTGCATCTAACTCATCCTACTTCATCAGCATTTGTATGCTGGAACAATATTCAATCTAGAACAAGATTATTCCTACCTGCTACAAGACTGCAGAGTATTACTGATTTTATGTTCAAGGAACCACAGTTAAAAAAGCAGAACATTCAACGTCAGTATTAGTGCATTTTCCTTAGTCACTGTACCATTGTAACATTTCCATACGTATTCTCATTGTACATTTTACTCTCTTCATGTTTTTGACGGCAGTAAACCTAAGAATTACACAAAGTGCTACCAGAAAACAAAAACTAACTGTGAATGCGTATCTGCAGTAAGGATGTAGGTCAAAGTAAAACAGAATCAAATTAAGTCATCACATATCCAGCTCTATAGCTCTACCATAGTATTGCCTAACCTTGATAAAATCCTTGATGAGCTGTGCTGCTTTAACCCCATTCTGTACATTAAAACTGATATCAACTTTTACTTCCGTGAAGGAATCTGTCAGTTTAATAATAGGTACCTGCAAAAGAAAGACAGATTAAGTCAACACACTTCCAACACACGTTTGTTTTCATTTTTAATGATATGCATCAATAAAACTGATACATCTCTATGAATTCATAGAGAGAAGGTAAATAGAAAAAAGAGAACTCCTAACTAGTCACGAACACACTCTGCCTATCTGTTCAAATTTGGCTTTTGTTAACTCATGTTGTTTTCAGTTTACTATACTGTTTTGACTGAACATAACATATTAGCTTCGAAGTCATTTATTTTACACTGGCTTTAGTCAGTTTCTAGTGCAGCGCAGTTCTAGTAGGAGAAACAAACACCAGAGGGAGACAAACACCTAAGAAATAAATGGTAACAGACATACTCCTAAGAAAAGACACAGATTCCTCAGCAAAATTATCTTTAAACAAGAAGCAGAAGGTATTGAGAGCACTCTAATGTATCTCCACCTGCATGATTTCCAAATTATGTCTTTCACCGATGACAGAAATCAGACACCTGTTTAAACTTCAACACCATTAACACAGTCTTACGATAAGCAAAAGGGAAGAAGTCAGAATAGAATTAATCCCATCCTGCACAAGAAATACCATTAAACACGCAATACTTATACTGTACTTATTACTTCTATATGAAAGCATATTACGTCTGCTTACTTGCAACAAAAAATACACATATTTCACTTACTTATGTACAAACTCTGCCCAGAAATTCACAAGTTTGTCCACATTAACTCACCTCAATGACTAGCATAACCACACTTGAAAGCAAGCACATGCTGTGCTGTGTGGAAACTCCAAAGACTTTTTCCCAATAGAAGAAATGTTTCTTTTGGAACACCACCAATTATTTTGTCAGAAATAAAACCATCATTAAATAGAAAGGTTCTATTTTGAATGTATATGTGACGTAGCTTCTGCTTATGAGTATTTATCCTTTTAACAGCGATATTCCTTTGGCTAGAAATTTAGCTTAGAGCAAGGAGACACCCTCTTTTCCCAAACTTACAGTTGCTTTATCTAAAACCTTTACTGAGTTTTCATCTGCTACATTGTGCTTTCTAAGAGCTTCTTCCAGGGTCCAAAGAGGTAACGTCTCCCATTTTCCAAACACAACTAAGTCAATATCGCTGAAATGAAAAGAAAACATAGATATATTCAAATTAATACACCAAAAGACAGACAGTTCATATCCACATGTAACTAGAAGCAAGCTGATGGAATGCAGCTTAGCCAAATAGTTTATCCTTTATGTTCTTTGGAAAGGTGTGGGGGTAAGCTCTTACATTTGGGAAGATAAAGAACACTTCAGATTATCAAGAGCAGACGACTGATACATATACAAGTCAACCAGCTTGCCAAAGTCAGACATGAGTCTCCTCACATCACACAGTCAGCAGAGAGGGATCAGCTTCTCCAGAGTAATTCAGAGCAAGAAAGTAAATAATTGTGAATCATCTTTGGGCTGTATTCATCGTTAAGGTCAATTCAACAGCTAGTCACAGAAAGGGAAAGCCCTGCTTCCCATCTTCCTCTCCCAGATGCACAGTCCTGTCTTCTTTACTCCAAGCCTGGCATTTGTCTAATCTACAGCAAATCAATTCATATACTGATGAGCCTGGCAGAAACCAATACTCACTCAGCCCCTCTCCCTCCATATGCAAAAAAAGCCCCAAACAAAAAACCACACTCTGGGGTTAATTTCCTGCCTCCTCACAACTCAAAGGTTGCTTTCTGGGTGATCCGAGCACCAGAGTGGGTGCGTGGTAAGCAGCCAGCATGTAGTGCTAACAACAGGGAGCAGGGAAGGAGAGAGAGAAATGCAGCAACTTTTCAGGAAGCAACAAGCTGTTAAATAAGATCAAACCTTCTAATTAACTTCACTCATTAACTCAGCTCCTTGAAGAAGTACCTCCATCCCTCTACACTTCCCGACAACCCACGCTGACATTCATTTGGCTACACGCAGGGAGCTGAAACCCTAATTACTCCTTTTTTCTCTTTGCTTCTCAACTTTTTTCTTGATTTCCTATGCAAAGAAGGCAAGTGTATAAGCCTGTAGTTAAGTATAGCTAAGGTCACTTCAGGAATATGTATAACAGAATACAGTTAAAAAAAAAAAAAAAAGAAGAAAAAGTAAGAACACTACCCCCACCCTTCCCCCCTTCCTCATAGGTTTTATAGGCTTGCTCATTCACAAATAACGATGCTTTAACATTCTCAAAGCATTCAAAGAAACTACATCTGCACTAGATGAAACATCTCTCGACAACAACTAATGTCAGCAACAGGCAAGTTCAGCACCAGTTCAACTGCATACCATTTAGCTGACAAGGACAGGCAGCATTCAGCAAGTTTCCAAAAACCATGTTTAAACCTGCTTGGAGAGCGGGAAAAGGTGCTGAACACTTCTCTTCCAATTTACTTTAAATAAACTAGTGCTTAACACACTAGTGATGCTGACGGTGGCAGTAGGAAACATCTTTCTGATGTACACTAAGAAAGAAAAGGCAGCTCTCTCATCACCTTGAGTATACAAATTACCTGCAAGATAACAAAGATCCAGCAGCTGAACAATCACATAAGCACAGAGTAACAGAATTAAAAACACACCATAGGCCTGTTTGAGTTCAAGGATCTGAAATCTAGGTTGACGATTGAGTTACCAGTGAGAGGGAAAAAACGGTGCAAAGAGAAGCTTTGTTAGAATGCAACAGTGAATTAATTACCAACATGTGAACATTGGTTATTCTGAAATTTAGGGAGCACTGCCACAGGAAGATTTTCCATAAATCTATACTGGTTTTTTTTGGTTTTTTTTTGCATTTGTTCTATGCCAAAAACTCATTTGAAACCAATAAGGAGAAAATGAAGTATATGGAATCAAGTAGAAAACAACAAACCCTTTTTTGTTATTCCATCAACTTCAAAACAATCAAGCAAATACAGTACAGAACTACAGCTATTAGTCATGAGGATAGGAATCTCTTGCACTACCAGTTTACAATCAAGTTTAAGCCCACTTAAAATCTATGTGAAAAGGCTGAGAATGAGGCCAAGCGCAAAAACAAAACACATTTGTAGGCCTTCTAACTTCTTAAACAAAAAAGGACCAATTCAGGTTTTCTGCAACATCTCAGACTAGAACAGTTCAAGTAGTAAGTCTCATGATCTGACATCAGGAGGTGAGATGACTCAGGTAGCACTCACAGCCAGTACTGGATATTAATTTCTCATGTTTCCAAAGAGTATTTTAGAATATCTACAGAACCGAATTTAAAAAATCTCAGACTTATGCTACATAAATGTCTTCATTTACTGCAGCCATTTAAGCCTTTTGTTCTATTTCTATTTAACTGTCAAAAACGCTTATAATTTCTATACAGAAGACAAAGTCACAGAGCAATGACTTTTCTTTATGAAAACTAGTGACAGATTTTGAAAAGGTAGGGGTTAACTGCCATTCAGATTTCACAAAAGAAGATAAAGGAAAAGAAACACTACAACACTGATTTATTTTTTTTTTTAATCTTCAATGCTAACATCAGCAAGGTAGCCCTGCATGTTTTCATCTCTAGATGACGAAATTCAGCTTTTCTGTTAAAGCAGACCTCTTACTTTGGTTCAATCTCTTAATAAAGTCAAATCACCGTTTTCTTTTATTTTAACAATGTAGTAATTCAGATCTTTTACTGATAATGTGAAATCTACATAGATGCATTACAGTTAGAAGCATTAATTACTGTATTTCTGCACATTCTGCAGAGTATTAATAGCACAACCCTGTCTTAATAAAAGAAGTGTATGGACACATGCGCACAAGTAACAGATACTGGAATATTGGATAAATCTCTACAGGGGTACAGATTCCACAGGATATCCTTCTTCCTGTATGAAATTTATACAGCAAAATTACTAACCTTGTAGGTAAATATAGACCAGTTTTAAAACTTCCGAATATCTGCACCTGAAACACAAGAACAGCGCGTAAGAAATCAGACTTGCAGGTTTCAGAAGACAAATTTTATACAGTTGCCTGTAAGGGTTGATTACTGCTACCCTCCATTGGCAGAATTTGGTACTGCTAGCAGGTACGTTATAAAAGAAAGCACTCTTCTGTCAAAGCATTTACATATCTAATGTAGTATAAATAGTTAATTATTACATAAGCATAGATAATAATGTTAACAACTTCAACTTTTCTCCTACTAAACCTTCTCTGTAACGTCAGACTTTTTACCATAACCAAGCTTGGCAAAAGCCATAAACCAGATGATTTTAAAACACTGATGACTGACAGAGCGCACACACACAAAAGACAACACAACAAAAAATATTAGATCAATTCCGTTTTTGCTTCAAGTAAACCCTTCTGTTTTTAAACACGTTTTCAGAAGTTGGCTCTATATACTTCTGTTGCTTTGTATTCTTAAAAAAAAAAATATATATATATATATATATATATATATCAAAAATTTAAACTCAATAGTTTTTGTTGTTGTTGTTTTTTTCCTGAATTACAGATAGCACAACTCTCTCCTAAAACAACAAAATCGCTTCAGGAATTGTCACATCATGCAGATTCAGTTCATTGTGCTGGATTTTTACTAGCACTGGAAGTTTAAAACATTGTGTATGTACTGCAAGCAGTCCGAAACCTCAATCTTCTTTATGTACCCAAGCCTCACTGGGGGGTCGGACTCATAATCCAAGTCTCAGAGGGAACTGGGGAGACTTCAAAGGTAAGTTATCCACACGTTTGGACTAATTTTCAATTAGGCTGTCTTCTGATGTGTTTCCTGGAGCCACCTTTTACAGTTACAGATTCTGCTTTAATGAGTCTCACGAACTAGCTTGATTTCTACCTATGAGTATGTCAAATGACCCACTTTTCATATTTTTTTCCCTTTGGGATAAGAAAAGAGAGAGACAGGAAAAGATGATGTTTTGTAAATAAGTGCTTTTACACTTTAAAAGGCTAAGAAGCAGAACACAAGTACTTCCTCTTGATTATTTTGCATCACCTCATTCTTTAACCTTTCTCACTCCTTAGGCCAAAGAAAAGCACACAACTGCAGTAAACTTAATGTTCAAAGTCCACAGCTGCTCACACTCCAAAAGACTGCAAGAGATGTTACTGCACCAGTATCAATATTTTACTAGATCTTGACAAAAGCAGAAAGACACAATAAAGATAGGAACGTAATAAAAATAATAATAATTTTAAACATGATAATAAAAAAAGCACTCTCTATCAAACTGTTTGGGTCCAGCCAGATCAGGATTTATTCCACCACTAAAACGTCTGAAAAGTACTTTTGCATAATAAAGCGAACACCGTGGATGGGCTAAGAAAGTCCAAATATGCTTTCACATTACTAAACAAAGGAGTGTGTTCCACTCAACAGCAAAGAAAGCTCTTATTGAATAAACAACCCTGAAAATGTTCATAAACTTAATGATACAATATATATGACCTTTGCTGAAAGGAATGAGAGAACATCTGCTATTGTACAACAATTTGGAGTATGAGAAACTGAATTATTATAAAAGAAACCCACACCCACACTCCAATCCCTCTCTGATCCATGAAAACTACAGAGATGGAAGAGTGGGGACATCAGAACAGATATTTTACATGATTTAGATGTATTGCCAAAGTAGAATTTCATCCATGGTAGTTGTGTAGCCATTCTCACATTAAAAGCATCCCAAATGCGGGATACTATTATGAGAGATGTGTTGGATTTAACACTGTGCCAATACTGTTCACTTTATTTTTATTCTGTGTAGACAGAGGTAAGAATGTACATTCATAAGACAGCATTTCACAGTACTGTAATGGACTCCTACTGCTGTCAGTATTTATCTCCATAAACTTGTTCAAGTTAAATTCCCAAGTTCCTGAAGGAGCTTTAACAATGCTATGTGTCCAAATACGTCCTCACTATGCAGAACAGAACTTAGAAACCCACAAAACATTGGGAAGCCTGTGCTATCAAAATCCCCACATCAGCACAAAGAACAAATCTATCCACAGCCAATTTAAATTCCTCTTCCTGCTACATCATTAAGTTAAAATACTGAATTTTCTGAAGTCTATAAAAACACATACAGTCCTACTATTTCCAATAGTAGTATTTTTATAACTGAAGTGCATGAAGTATGCAACACTACTTCAATGAAGCCAGACTCTCAGACATAAAGCTGAGGGCGTTACGACAAATGCATCCTAAACTCCACTGAAGTACTTGTTCAACACTCCGTTTTTCAGATTCAACTACTCAAAAACCGTTGTGCCCTCATTAAATGCCTTCATTTAATATTTTGGGTTGTTCAGTTCCAGTGTAATTAAAGCCTTTCTTATGGTCAGAGCATTGCCGATGCCAAGAACAGTTCTCACTTACTAGGAATGTTTCCTTCTAAGCACATTCCCTTGAGTAAGAGAGCAAATGACACAATTGCTAACTTCTATAAATAAAGTAACAGTTTAGGATACCTAGTTTTACCCCTCTCCATCTGTTTTTTCAGCCTTTTCTGAAGAGGAACAAGAAAAAAAAAAAAGCATACACACATTCCACGCTATCTCTATGCAATTGGATTCATGAAGCCTGACTTTATTTCCTGTGGTATCAGATTTTTACAACATACACAAAGCTGAATGTGTATGTTTAACTCGAGAGTTTATTTTAGCTGGATTTGCTGCATCTATCAGTCAAAGGGAACGGCTTAAACATTAACTTATCACTTTACACTACAGCCACAGCAGAGGACATTGGACCAGCTACCACTCACCTTCTCAGAGCATGTACTCAATACTCAAATTTTTAAAGTACTAAACCGGTAAGATTTTCAAAAGGTTAGTGATTAACTGAAAAGACTGGAAAATTACAGATGGCTGTCAAAGTTACAATACTTGAGTTCAGCAGATAGTTCCCAAGTAGGTCTGTAAAGTATTAGAAAAATGACATGACCATAATAGCCAGGTTATAAGCTAGCACAATTCCAGTTCTTAAAAAGATTACGGCTTCAAAAAACCAGTAACAGTACGTTAGATTAAAAATATTTTCTCAATGGCCCAAAGTCATATACTTAAAAAAAAAAGTTCATTTTTTACATACAAAATATCTGGCTTCCACGGGTTAAGTCTGTCCTACAAATGGTTAGAACGCCTTGGAAAGCAGTAAATTCTGGTCTACCACTCAAAATTCTGGCAGTAACAAAGAAAGATCCCCAAGTGATAAATCCACTCACCCCATTAAGCTAGTAAGCCTACAGCACGCAAACTTGTCTGGATAACAGTGGCATCTTTTCTAGGCTGAAAATAACATGTTTCCTCAGTGAAACCCCCGACTACAAGACTTTGGCAAGGTGCACAATAGTAAGAACTGCTCAAGGCCAGCACTGTTTCCTGTCACAGTGGCACCCCACCTCTCCTGCTCTTGAACAGGGTCTACAACCTTGTTTCCTCACGGTTACATGAGAGCTACACAATACCCATGAGATATACCGAGTTCCACTAGAAAAACTACTGCTTTTTCCTCAAATAGGAAATTACCCAATATATAGTACTGACTGCACCAATCCCCCAAAATTCTATCATGAAGGCTTTGACTGATCAGAGTGTGCTCTTTGCATGTTATATACATCGCTAACACGCTGTCTGTAACACAAGAACTACCTTGAAGACAGCAGTGTATTTTACACATTAAAACAAACACATACACAGAACTCATACTGAATTCCAGTAGTCATTCTGCCAATCTCTAAAAACACTTCCCAAAAAACCAAAAATGTTAGGAAGATCTGAAACGAATAGCAGGTTAAAGTCACTCATGTCATAATATTACCTTCTACTGTGGCAGGATCAAAGTGCATTCCTTAAACTAAAAATTCTGCTGTCTGAATTTGGTTTGTTGTTCTGGTTAACAAGTCTTTATTTTGAGCTACTGTTATCTATATTTATCTGTAGATAAATGACTAAGGCTACAAATCTGCATTCTGGAAACAAACACCATGTTAGTAGAGACAATTATGCTAAAAACCCAACACCGTCTCCATAAAAATTTCTTGAGATTTAAAAGAAGCTTTTCTAGTTTCTTTTCAATCCATCATTTATTATAAGCAAACCAAACCATAAATACATAGCTCATAAATACAGAGGAGAAACTTGTTTGAGCTGAACAAAGCACTGGCAAAAACCTACCTTCAATGGAAAGTGGCATTAGAGATTTAAAGCTCAATATATAGTGAAAAGATCTGCAGACTTGGGTTTGTTTGCATTTTTTTTTTCTGTACAGAAACCTGGATCCTTTACATTTGTAAGATATTTCAATTCAGTTTAACTGCCCATTACGGTCTGCATAGCATGGCACTGTCAGCATTCCACCTTCAGAGACTTATTCAAGACGGCAGGTCTTTGGACTAGAAGTTCTGCTACAGACTCTTTCAGTCAAGCTATGAGTTTCAGATTTTTATTTTTTCAACATGGTACTGTATAAGCACGTCTGCCTGCCTGATAAGTTTACCTTCATCTCAATAAATATTAATGAGATCAAACATTACCTTGCCATACCTTACATCTTTTCTTTGACTACAGGTCTAGCTTGTCTTTGTTCTTTTTTGTTCTTAGGTGTGATATAAAATGTTGACCTATATTACCATAGAAATAAACATCACCTCTCTTATTTGACTAGAAAGCCTTTTTTCTTTTTTTTTGAAAATGAGAGAATAAGCAGTGTTTTCACTATTCAGTACTTCAAAGACTAAACAGGCACAAAATGTTGTCTTTCATATTTAAACAAACAGAACAGTGTCCTACTCACATCTGCATTAGGCCAGAGTTCCTTTATAACGTTTTCTATCCTGTTCACCACTTCCATTCGCATTCTCTCTTCTTCATGTCTGGGAGACATATACTTATAAAAGTCAATGATTTCTTCATGAAGACTGGAAGAAAAAACAAACAAACTCCTAGTTAAGGACCAGTCTATGAGCATCATGCAATAAAAAAAGAATATATATATTTACTTTTAAATATAGATTTCCGACACTTCACAAGATTTAGTTTCCCATTAGTTTCCCTACATTAACTTGCATCATAGGTACGGAAGCAAATCTATGCCAAAGTACCTTCACACTGAAGTTGCACTGCGTAAAGTCAGCATTATACAGAACATTTCAGCCTTCAACTAAGTATGCAGCTGTAAGCCCAAAGCACACCCAGCTCAAAAGCTCCGAGAGAAGGTTTTCAGCCAGCACTTCCCAGCCTACCCCTGACACCAACAAGGGAGTTCCAGGCATCAGTCTATGTCCAGCCCCAAGCTTTCAAAAAAGTTTATAGTGATTGTGCCAGTACTAGAGCTTGAAAAACTGCTTCTTTTACTGTTTAAACAAGACACAAACTGAATATGCATTCTCTCCCCGTAACAAGAAAGTAAGTAGCACACAAACAGCAGCTGTGGCTCAGAAACTGCCTGACAAGCAGACAACCAACTTGGCAGATGTGAGTTACCCTGTTACATGTGCTGCTCACAGTCAGCAAGCTACATTTACATTGCTTTCACTATAGCTGCAATAACAAAGTCTTCACACAGTGCCACCAACACGGAGATTTCTGTAGTGTCATCATCAGCTTGACTAACATCGTATTCAGAAAAGCAGACACAAAAAAACCCTTAATTCCAGCAAAATACAGAGGAGCTCTGGCACACAGTAGCAAAATTAATTTCATTTGTTCCCTGTAACAATCATTACAGTAACAGTTATTTTATTTAAACATATTGTTTCTAGTTTCCAAGCACACACACATCCCTGCTTCAAGCTCCGAGGGACCACCAAAAAGGACCACCATTCATGAAAGCACGTCCTTAGATCAGACACAGAATCCAACACTTCCCCACTGCACACACCTTTAAATAAATCACATGTTGATAACCGGAAGTTGTACAAAGGTGTCAAAAGAACAGACAGAAACATCTGAAAGGTGTATTTAACAGAGTCGGAGTGTGGACAGTACTCCATCCATCACTTGTCTTGCATTCTTCAGCACTGCGTGTTATGAACAACATAAGCTTATTTCTGTAAGAGACCGAGGAATGAAATATCCATGTTACTTTTTACCCAGCATTTATTGGAATTAGATCCAACATCTGCAAGACAACTGTGCTAATAGCCTATTAGCCTGGGATGGCAACCACCACAGGCTCTCTATGGCTGATGCAAAGAGAAGAATGCCTCTGAAAAAACTCCTCACAGGGATGCAGCCAGGATGCCCTCAGAGGGAACCTCACCAAGGCCTCAAGCCCAGACTTGGGGCAGCCTGGCTACACCCACAGCGCCATTTGGCCTACAGCGATGTTTTTAACAAGGCAGAACCAAGTGTGCACTGCTGTCAGAGGGTACATGACGGCACAGGCCCAGCACGAGATAAAAATCGAGGGACCTGGGGGGACATGAAGGTGTGGCACAGCACAACCCTTCTGCCAGCTGCTGGTGGCCCCAGCTGCTACTGGGCTTCCAGGGCGAAGCTGTTCTCTCAGCCCAACTTCAGGAAACACCGCCACGAGGAGTTTAAGTCCCTGAAGCCAGATGAGGTCTGTGCCACGCAGACACTGCAGGTCTCAGTGCCTCCTCCACTAACGCAGCCACACGATGCTCCTATTGAGATAAATGCATCAGTTGGTGCATCCCTTGGAAGCATGTAACTACTGAGGTGCCACACGTAAGTATCATACATACCTACATCTGGATCACTCTTATCCTTAGGTAGCCGTGCAAGTTCTTATGGTGAAGAGAAGAAATTAAGCAGGACACAAACACAGACACATTACACCTGCACTAAACACTGCTACACAGCGTAGACACAGCAAGAATGAAACGGGAACTTTCTCAGTGATAGAAGACTGGCTTTAAGAGTACTAGAGGCAGCCCTCAGTGTGCCAGGTGGAAACCTGCCGAGCCCCAGGGGCACCGTGCTGCAGAGTGCAGCCCTCAGCTCCACCTGGAATTGCACTTCCCTGCCCACTGCAACTGCTGCCAACAAGTAAGAGAATGATTAATCAAAGACAAGATAAACAGAAGCAGCAACATGCAGATTTCAGAGCAAAGCAACACGACTTGGTAGCGTGACTCCAATTAATGCAGAGTTAACTCAAGTTGTATTGAAAATTAAAACCCAAGGTTATTCACTGTCTTAATCAACATCTATAGCTGCAGTTTTTCAAAACAATTTGTTGAGACTAATGGAGCCTGTTGTCTAAAGTCTCTAGTGGAATTTTATATCTTCAGCTGAAATGAAGATCAAAGAGACCAAGAAGTTATTTTTGGCATCATAACAGTATTTTGTTATTGAATGCCACTACGTTCATTAGTTATTTAAGAAAAAAGTCCTTAAAAGGAGGCTTGTTTTTAAAAGGAAATTACGCTGTAATAAACCTTATGACAGCACACAGGGCTATTTTACTTGGCTTTAGAATCACACTGAAGCTATCAACACCCTAGAGCTGCTTAGGATGCATAAAGAGAGTACTCCGCAATGCATAAGCACATCAGTTTACTTCATTTATTACAGCAAATCGCAGTAAATAAGCATTCCTTTGTCCTGTATTCAAGGAAGTCATAACGTGTGGAGAAAAAAAAAAACAACACCTTACAGTTGCTCTGGGTTTGCCTTAAAACCAAGTACCAGCTGTATCGTGTCCTGCTTTCACATGTTAAGATGAGTTCACTACAATTTTACGGACCAAACAGAACTGAAGTTACAGAAAAAAGATGCCACAATACAGTGGATTGCAGTGTTTGTTATGTTTGCCTGACAGCAATAATGATGCAACATTAAAAAAGTAAATGATGGTCACAAAAGTTGTAATGACAAAAAGGACATCACACTGCAACAGCCCCAAACAGCACTGTGAGGAACACAAAGCCTGTGAGACTCGCACCAATAAGGCAGAAAGCTGCAACTAATAGGGAATGCAGGACCTTACATCTCTTCATTTGATCACACCTTACTTCCTTTCGCAGTACAACTTGCGGGCTCCAAAAGCACTACTCAAGGTTCTCCAACTACGTGGCCAAGATGCTGTTATTCTGGAGGATGAGCCTTACCACACCTCTGCCAATCAATTAAAAGCAGTCATGGACAAACAGAACGTGATTTTTGCTTGAAATGCCCTGCACACAGACACAAACTCAGCACAACTGACTCCAACAAGTTCAGAACTGAGCCCAGGAGAGCTACCTAATAGCCATGCTGCTCCGTGCAACTGGAGACATCCTGGTGCAGACCAAATGCTGAGAAGCAAGCTGCCATATTGCTAAGCAGAGCGGTGAGATGAGGATAATAACAGAATAGCAGCTGTGCTGCCATCATGTGCTAAAGTGAAGTTCTATGCTAACCAGAGAAATCAGTTGTAACTGAAAATTTTCTGCATTTGTCATCTTAGAATAGTGCTATAAATCCACTTGCTCTGGCTCTTCTTCACCTTCCAGCAGGCACACACATTTTTATTTCCCTGGTAAGGGTGCTACCCACAGCTTCTGATCCAGAATCCCACAGTGCTCGTGTACTACAATTTATTCTACAGGATGTTCTGAAGGAAGTTCCATTTTCAAAGTGATGAAAATTTAAATTATTAAGAACCTCTGTGGACTGTGGGCAGAAGCAAGCAATGAACACGCAGACAACTTCTGTCTCCCCAAACTCTATGCTTTAAGATGAATCACTTCTGATTTCAGAGCTTATTGATTTTATATCCACACCTGGATGGGATATTTACAATGTACTTCTGTATCACTGAACAAGTCTTTATATCTGAATTTTCTTTGGCTGAATCACTCCTGTACAACAGCGTTCTGCTGCCCTCACCATTTTATATCTACTCCGGAGGAAGAAAAACAACTCAGCTGCATCCATCCCTCCACTCCATTTAGGAAGGCCTGGATTACACAGGAGAACTACTTTGGTTTGAAGCTTCCCAGGATATGTTACTATGAAAAAGATGGTACTGTTTCTGCAACTATAAAACAAACAAACAAACAGAATCATGGCAGAGATTTCTGACGCTTTAGAAGTTTCAGGAAGCAAACAAAGCTTGTCCATCTCCTATTTGTGAGCTGTTTGGTCCTGAAGGGACTTTGAACAAAACTGAGGCAAAGGAAAAGCACTGGGAGCCCAAACCCACCCCTCCTCCAGTATTTTTAAATACGGAAGTAACACCGCACTCTCTAGCAGCATCCCAAACTTGCTTTGCAGTTTTAATGCTCATAATTAAAAAAAATTATTTCTAGATTATTATCACCATCTTCATGCTTTCAGTAACGAAATAGGACAGAGCAGACAGCATAAAGACCACAAATCATTTTGCCTACCTTCAACCTTAAGCAAAACCAAGCATTAGAGCAGCAAAGGGAGCAGTAAATACACAGCACCTGCTGAGCTCCTGCCCCTACCACCTGTGTCTCTGCAGCAGACTAACTCTTTTAGTGTGTCCTAGGCTTTAAGCTACCAAAATAACAACTAAGTGCATCTGCAGGTGATTTAACAGGCAATTAAGCTTCATGACAACGGATACACTCGGTCCTCATAAGAAACTAAAATTGCACTGAACAAAGCAAACAACTTTCAAAAGCCACAGAGACTTTGGCCTTCGCTTTCTACCCTCAATCACTGAACCACATCAACGTACTACAGGTCACACGGTAACTGGATTTTGTGGCCACGCACGCGCTATGGGAACTTCAAAATGAAAAATCCCCAAAGATTGCTTTGTTAGTAAGGTAACAGATAGGAAAGCATAAAGAGGCATGACCGGGCTGCTGACAGCTGCACTGCTGGGAAGGGCAGTGCTCAGCTTCATCTACCAGCAGCCGGACACCTCTGACCAGCATACCCAGCTCACCGACTGAGCCACAGAACTGCCTCTTCACACTGAGGGCAGGCAATGTTTTCCCAAATTAGTAAGTGAGGCAGGAGCCCAGACCCTGCTTTCAGGACCGACGTGTTTCAAGATTCATCTAAATACTCTGATGTTAAATTTGAAAACGTTCCCCTGAATGGAATTTATTCACTTTAAAAATTCATGGTTGACTGATTATCACATTTCTTCAAATGCAGTGGAACAAAGAGAGACGCCACAAAAACTTACAAGGCCTATAATGTCTGCCCTGTGCAAGTGTTCGAAATCATGCTGTGAAGCCCTTCCTCTTTCCTCCCAATAAACACCACTCCCCCAGGTCCTTCCAAAAAAATGCACCTTTTCAGTGATGTCCCACATTTAATGTTAACTTATTGGTTTAGCAGCATCATAAAAAGCATTAAAATAACACTGTGCATCGGTAATGGCCAAGACATACTAAAACACAAGAGGGAAAAGAAAGCAACATAGGCAGCTCTTTCTATTACTGAAATTAAATTAGCACCATTATTCCAGTCAAAAAATAACACAAGAGACTGCCTCTTTCTGATGACATATGAGTGAGCATTTTTTTTTCCCCTGTGTCAAAATGGCTTCAACTCCTAGTAACAGCTAATGTCTTGAGACACACCTCTCATTCCAGCAGCCCCTCTGGTGAGCACACGTAAAATACTGCAAGGCTTTTCTCTTCAGCTTGTAGAAAAGCATCCGTCTGTTGGAATACAGTGAAATATATGCAGCAGCTCCGCATTTTGCAAACTCATAATTTAGAAAACAGACTTGTCTTAAAATGAGCCTTTAGATGCAGAGCACAACTATTGGTACGCACATTCTATGTTCCGTAATAGCAACAAGGTAGGATTCTGAACAGCTAAAACTTCTGAAACATTAAAGGTATCTGTTTCCTATAGTGAGGAACCAGGAGCTCCTCAGCCTGCCAGATTCCCTTGCTTAAAACGCTCTCACTTGAAGAGGCCAAGCACCGGTTTGTAAGATATTTGAAACAAGACTTTAATGAGAAGTAAAAGTAATCATCAGTAGCAGCTCAGTGTATATTAGCTGCACTTTCCCAGTAATGCTGCACCTAAACAGTGAGTCTGGGTTAATGTTAGCACTGTAACAGAAGTCACCCTTGGGACATCCCCCCAGGGCCTGCAATTAGGCCTGACACCTCCTGAATCAACACAACAGGTAAAAGAAAGTTAAAAAAAAACAAAAAACAACCACACCAGATCAGTTCTGCAAATGTCAGCCATGGTGTTTACTATTAAAATAGAACAGAGGGATCCGGCAGGTCAGCTTATAGTCATTTCTGTTCATCTTCAGAAACGCACGCTGTATCAGGTTCTTTACACATCGCTAACACACTGCTACTATTTTGTTAGCACAGGAAATATTACCATGTAAGCACTCAATGTGAGGTGTGCCTGTAAGTGACACCACATGCTGCCAGGGCACAGGTGGGATCACTGTACTCCCTGAAGGCTGTCGAGTACTTCTGACAGATAACAGCTTTCCACCTAGAGACTGAGCTCCAAGCTACAACTCACACCACAGGCCCTCCTCAGCACATACATGGCTGTGCACATGCCAGGCTGCCTCTGAGCCAAGAGCCAAGTCCATCGTGTGGCCAAGAAAGCCAGATGCAGACCCAGAACAGAGCTCTGGAACAGAAGAAAGCTGAGGAGAACCGTCTGCTCTCCCACACACAGCGGGTTCTGCCTGGCAAACGCTCTCCTCGCTTATCATTCCATAACAGATTTCACTGGGAAGATCAATTAAACCAAGAGGAGAGCAACACAATTATTCACTTCAGCCTCCTTCCGTCAGAGTTGATTTAAACTGCCAGAACTCCAGCCCAGCTACACCCACAGCAGCTGTAGGACGAGCAGAGGCAATCCCACATCCCCCTGCACACACCAAGGGTGGCCCAGTCCGAGCTCTCCCACGGCGGCAGCCGCTGACACACCTGGCTGCAGAGCAGCAGCCCCGATAAGCGCACAGCTCCCTCAGGGCCGCTTGCACAACAAGCACACTGCTCTGCTGCTCAGCAGGAACCGCCCAGAACAGAGCTCAGCTCTAAACAGCTCCATTTCAGTAACGCAGCATTTGAGCGAACCTGCTAATAATTTAACGTAAGAATACCGCATCCAGTAACAATTTACATCTGCAGTACAGGACTTTTGAAGTCCAGCGCAAGAACATTTTCAAACAAAATCTGAAATCCGAGCATACCACCGAGAAAGTCCGAGCAGAACCCCATAGCTGTCTAACGCTCAGTCCTGGGCAGCTACCTGGGGGATCAGGGAGGGCTGTGGGGACTGCATTTGGAAACATTCAAGGAACGTAGAAAAGAGCCACAAGTCACCTCGGTTGGATCTTCATGTTAGAAGTCCTTTTTTTAAAAAAAAAAGGATAAAAAAATCAAGATTTGAAGTTAGTACTTACTATTTTGCACAAGGTTTTAAATTTGTATGTTAAATTTATATTCTTCAATTAAAATGGACAGTGATCACAACTCACCTGCCTAGTACGTGCTCAGAACCAGATCACCCCATTTAGGATGGGACGTCCCCAGCACAGCATTAATTTGTGCGCAGGCTCTGACAGAAGCAGAAAATGGACATGCGGCTGTTCAGAGCTCTCACAACATGCACTCAAGATTCATCCAACTAATTTACTGAAACCACCATCTCAAAATAATTCTGTTAATAAATCGAACATTAAGCGAATTTGTCTAGCACACCAAGAAGTGAGCACAAGATGCAGCAGAGGAGCCCGGCTGGCCAGCTCTCAGTGGGTCGCTGAGCTCTCCGCACACTGCCCAGTCAATTGAGGCTGTGGACGATGTGTTCCTGTGCCCCTGCAGCTGGTACACTCCAGAGGAGCAGATGCTGAAGTGAACTATTCCAGCATCCAACGACTGACTTAGTACCTACAGGCACATACTGCATTACACAAGAAATGAGAGATTAAGTTTATTATTATACCATTACACTCTTCATTTGCTTCAAGGTACTGTTATCCCAGGAACTGACACTGCTACTTATTGTCACTGAAAGAGTATCTTTTACTACCTATAGGTGCACTGTGGCATTTGGCCAAACTGTAACAAGAGCAGCTTCAGAAGATCAGTAGCTAATTCAAATTTATATAGGTTTTAGCTAAAAAATGTTTACAGCTGATGTATAATACAATTAAAAGACAGAAACAAAAGCAAGACAACGTTCTTTATCTGAACTCAAAAAGTATCTAGTAAGTGGTAAACCCAACAGCTCAGTGAGACAAACCTCTCTTCTATACAATACTGGAAGCAGAAATAGGTATAAAGCTGTTAACCTCAGACAACTGGCTCTTCAAGGCAAAAACCAACATGACAATGTTCTCCTATGAGTACCTGCCAAGTATGACTCCAGCAAGGAGGAATCCTCATGGATGAATGGGAATGAGACAGTGAGACCAAAACACAACCAGAAGGCCAAGTAAACAGAAGATCCTCAAACACTGGCTGAATCACCCAGCTACAGCGTGACATAACCAAGCAAATAATAACAAAACCCATCAGGATCTCATTCTCTCAACACAGCTCAGTCCTAACCCAAGCCTGCACGACCTGCAGCCACAGCCACTATTCGGGCCCAGACAGTTCCTACACTGTGCTGTCCAGCCCAGCTCCTGTACTAACAGCCACTGGGCGCCTGCAGGCCAGGAGTCCCTGACACACAGCTGGCAGAACCCCGAGCACAGGCATTTTGGACTACATAGGAAAATAGCAGCTGTTTCTGAAGTACCAGTGGAATTGAACAGCTTCAAAATTAACATAGTGAGAGAAAAACTTACGGAAAGGGGCTGGCTGCATTACCACATGTCTTCAGCCTAGGGCCACTAGCAGAACAAGAAGCCAGGCCAGGCCCACTTTGCACACAGCTCCTCACTGCAATACTGGAGCAATGCTCCCACTCTAATCACTGCAAGACACTTTGTGAAGGCTTATCTCTACAGTGTACTTATGACAATGCAAGTTCTCTCAGCATTAATTGAGACTGTAAACAAACTGTAAGAAAATAAGCAACATTTTACACATGTGCTCTCAAATCAAACCAGCAGAAAACCTACACTGAGCAAAGGCAACAAGCCAAATTCCTGCTGACCTGGAAGTGCAATCCTTTCTCCACTACCCTCATTTTCCCAATATGCAAGTTTGTGAAGGACTCTAACATTTGCATCCACCCATTATCACATCCCATTACTTGCAGAATCACAGCACCAGTTCCTCCCTGCTGCTCAACAACACTTACAAAGTAACTCTGGCTGCCTCATTCCTCCCTTCAACCCTGACCTCAAATCACACCAATAAAACGGAAGAGTGGGGGTGCATAGGCACACTTTGTTCCTAAGCCCCCTACTACCACCATTTTCCAGTAAAAATCCTCTACAAACCAAAGCAGAAGAAATAAAATGCAAGATCAGACAGAGCAGTGTGGTGATGGAGCATGCCATACTGTAAAGCCTTCTTCAAGCAACTGTAGCAAGATCGTGCCTCTTTAGCTGCACATTGCTTCTGAATAATTCAGATGTAGTTCCCATGCCAAGGAGGACATTACGAGACTGTCAGAGAGACTGATCTGGAATGAGGTCTGCCAAATAATCTTAATTGTCACCATGGGAGGAAGGAAATTAACAGACGTTGCTGATGTACCAGCACAAGACATCCCCAGGTGCTGCCGTGGGGCAGTTCACCCTCACTCTGACCTGCTGCTGCCTCCCAGCCACCACCAGCCCTAATGCGCACAGCAAGCACACAGCACTACACAGGTTTTGCGACACTGCTTTGAGACTCAGAACAGTAACTGCCAGGGACACCGAACTGCAAAAGACCTGGACTGAATGCGGCAACGCTAATACATTAATTGCATGGTTATGGTACACAGTTACTTAAAAGGTAAACAGGCTCCAAAGACTCCATAGGAGAGGTTTTAGGACAAACTTACAAACAAGGACTCTGTTGCCTAGATCCAACCTATCTTACTTTGCCATCAGAAGTCCACAGTATTCCTGGAAAAAAAAATCCTGCTGCGTTATCTGTTCTAGGTTAAAGTTTCAAAATGATTAAAGTTCAAATCGCTTCTTCTGTAATGCTACCTGCAGCTTAGGAAAAACACCTGAAGCCAACATCCAGCTTCCTGGTTTACACTCTTTTTCTTCTAATAGGAATATTTTCTTTACCCCAATTTCTAGATTCGGGGACAGAAAGCAATATTCAAATACAACCAGTACCACTCCTTGGCAGTCCATCTGCACGGATAATTCAAAGGAATGAACTCCCATAATTTCAGAAATCACAGCATGTTCAAATACTGAATTAGAATGCAAACAGTTCACCAAGAACAGCAGTAGCAATCATTTGCTTATAACCTGCACTATGCAAGACTTCCACTTTGTCTGCTTCAGACAGCCTTCTCTCTGAGGAAGGTTCTCAGGCCACGTGCATGCGGGGATCTCTGCACAACATGTAACGTGGCTCCAGGCCACGTCCCACTACTGCTGCCACTGCCAGCATCCAGCAAAGAGAGTGGAACATTGTTATGCATCACATGCAATAGAAACAAAAGACTTGGGAGCAAAAGCCACCTCTGCAACTTCAGTGTATTTGTCATTTTGGAGTACATGCTCTCAATACAGAGATGTATTCTGAATCATCAAAATGAAGTCAATAAGTAGTAGTACAAAGTTTTGATGTGGTGTTATGTATAAAACTGTACATTTCGATGGTGGTGTTACATATACAACTTCTCAAAGTGGCATTTTAAAGCGTTAAGAATTTCCAAAATGAAAATCAGATCTCATTCTCCAGCTTTACAGAAGTGAACACCCTGGAACAAAGTGTAACAGTAAGATGGTTAAAAAACAACGAAGCAGAGAAAAATGCAATAATATGCTTTGATGACATGGGTCTAGGACCAACAAAACACTCTCACGCTTCCTAAAACTGACCTCATACTAGTAGCTTGCCAATTAAAAAATAAGAGCTAGAACTCTAACATAGTTTAATGCGACTCCAATAAAGAACCTGGGAGAGCAGATACTCTTTTCTCAACTGCACACCGCTGGGGAGAGCAAGCAGCAGCTCTTGGGAAGCAGCAAACATCCAAGGGGGAATGATACTCTCTTCCTATTACTTAATATAGACATCCCTGTCCACCAAAGAAGTGCACCAAACTTCTGTTCCTTATATAGCCGCTCCAAGGTAAGAAGGTGCCCAAGTCACAAACAGAATGTAAGTACCGTAGCAAACAAAACGGCTCACAAATGTACATTCAAATGCTCATTCCCTGCATATGTAGAAACCAGCAGGTCTCCAAAGTTCTCCTTAAATTGTTTAAACAAGACATGCTGAAATTTTGGCACCAGCACAAGATTCTGCAAGCTAAACAATACTGTTACATAATATTTACAGTGTGTTTCCTACAGGTTTCCTCAAACTGCCTTTATTCTAATGCTTGCACCTCCTTGTAAGCCCGTTTCGCTCTCCCTCCGGAAGAATAACAGCCTGTCACTACCTGAGGCTGCGGGCAATAGCCAACCCCACTCCCACACAGCCCAGCTGCCCACCTTCCAGAACTGCACAAGCTGTCACAGAGGCACTGCCAGCACCCGGCTGGGCCACAGCTCAGCACAGCGCTGACACTAACAGCAATCTCATCTGGCAGACACAGGAAAATCATACGTACTCAACTCACATCCCTGGACTTCTACCTTAAGGCTTACACATGTGGGTACAAAGTGAGGAGACAGAACAGCTCTAAGAGACTGTTTCAGGGAGCAGATAGAACTTCCGTGCATGATGTACAATGGTGAATTCAAGAGCAACCCATGGTTTGACACACATCTTCATGAGGTCCATAACACGTGCAACTACTCCAACGATACAGTAAGAGGCATGCACATACCTCACTGCTGTTTCACCAGCACTTCAGAACAACAAGCACTGGTTTATTTATGTGAAGCCTGTGTAGGCGCCAAGCTAGTGCAAGCAAACCAAGTATTGCCCAGGCGTTCGATTCAAACACTGAAGAGAACACGATGCAAACCAGCACAGCAAACGAGGATATCATTACATCTGCCCAGGTTGGGCACTTAGCCACACAAATCAGCAGTACAGGTACACCAATTTGCTGTGCTCATGCTACACCCCGCTGCCTTGCCCATGCTCCAGCCCACGTGGCAATGCTGCTGCTGTGTCTGACAACACACACAAGTGAGAGCAGTGAGACACGGGGCTCTCTGGCTCAGGCTGCCCACTGCCCTGCTGCAGCCACACAAGCACTGCTCGGCTCAGGCTCAGCGCGGCACTCACACCTGCATGCTGAACTTCTGCCACAGAAGACAATAAGAGGCCCAAAGAGCTGACAAATGCAACATGAAAGTAGCAGAATAGAACTTCTCCAGCAAGCATGTGCAGCTTTAAGCCACTTCTTCCTGAAGCATTACGGTTCTATTTCACAGCGTCCCCTCCTCCTTGGCCAACACGCAGGGAAGCCCCGCGCCGTGCCAGCCTGCTGCACCTCCATTGGGCCTGGGAGCCTCTCTCTCTCATGTCCAAATCACCGTTATCACTGTGCTTTCAGTACTCCAAAACACTCAGTCTTCAACTTCACCCAGCCTCTCCCTCACTACTACATATAATATTTTCCATCCTAAACTCACACATTAGTCAGGTTCTTCCTATTTGACTGCACGTTCTGGTAAAATTTATCCAGTTCCCTACAAAGTCCCCAAACCCACATCCCGGGAGCTGCTCATGAGCTTTTTCCTTCAGTGCAAGCATCTGAGAAACAGGAAGAGACAGGCCAAAATGAGGTGCGTGACTTTCTCTGGTTTGCTTCTTTTTTTGGTTTTGTTGTTTCATATAAAGCTTCTGGCTTATGCCGTTCTTCTTTTAGCCAGACTCAGACTAAGCTCAGACGGAGCTCTAGGACCCATTTTAGTACCCCAAATGCTTTTTTGTGCCCTTATAGCTATGGCACAGTGCTATCAGCATTTACTGCTGTCCTTGGAGGGGAGGGAACAACACAGAATCCCCCCAAGCCCCAAACCACGTATCCATCTACACCCTTGGCCTTTGCTGCTAGGAGTACCACATCTAGGTAAATTCAATCATGGTTTTAAAGGGATATATTACATCCACAGCAACATCATCCAGGTCCTGCACAACTTCAGGTTCATTTTCCTGTGCTGCTGGCTCTTCGGAGCACCACTGCCCACTGACAATGGCAGCAGAGGACACAAGACGTGCCCAAGTTCGACAGCACAAAGCAGCTCAGACAGCACCGGACACCTGCTTTACAGTGCTGCTTCCCATGTCACAAAGCTGAGAGCGCCAGCACAAAGCAAAGAGGAGTATGAGCAACACAACATCTACATTATCAACAGAACTGGAGGTCTGAACACTTTTGTAAGGAAAAGCATTAAAGATGTGTCAGAATAAGATGGCCACATGTTGAACACAGCCAGTATTTCTGCACCAATGAATGCTCACAAATACTGTGCGTGGTCTGTAAGAGAACTGTCTTGATACGAAATCCATGCAGCGGTGGGTTATGGCTGTTACTCGGTTACCACCTTACACACAAGCTGCGTGAACTGAGGAAATACTGTTTCTCAATGAAAATGAAAACAACTGAAAAGAAACGCCTCAAACATCTATCTAAAGCTTTAGGCGGCTCAGTAGCAAGACAGTTACATGATGTCACGTGTTTACATCAACTACCCAACAAGCTAAGAACTACCAGGCAGTTTTTCCAGACAGCTCATCAATAGAACTGTGTGCTCAGAGGCAACAGACGCACAAGTGACATCCTTGCACTGGATACAGGAATTCCACCGTCTGCTCCCAGTGGTGTATGTGAGCAAGCTGGGCCCAGTCCTTTTGAAAATGGGACTGCTCAATAACATGGGGGCATCTAACAGACTCTAAATTTAAAGTGATCAACCGAAAAAAATAAGGGAAGTATTCAAGGAAGAGCGGCAAGCCTTGATTACTTGTAACACCTGCACTGAAACAAGTACAGAGGGGATAAAGGGTACTTTTAACACCAGCATAGGGCTTGCAATACAGCTACAGCATCTTCCTTTACCCAGTAACTGCTAGGACTAACCAGCACAAATTCCAAAACCAGTACTGGAAATACGTAATTTAAGATACGTACTTCAGCAACAGCCTCGGAGCTCTGCAACCCAGACAACGTGCCCATCAGTGCCACGCGGTGCTCTGGGACATGGGACAGAAGCCCACCAGCAGCTGCTGGCAAGGAAGGCACAGAGCAGCAACGCAGCAGCTCAGCACACAGCCGGGCAGTAATGCAGAGCTCCACCACACCCCACTGGCAGCCAGGCAGGCACCCTGCAAACACCCGAGGGCTGTCTGTGCTCTCCTAACAGGGTACAGCTCCATCATTTTGGAAAAATTAAAAAATAAATTTAAAAACGTAGGGGCTGTATCTTAAAGACACTTCTACCTTATCCCGCTTTGAACAAAGGAAATAGCTAAAACGGGACCTCAGCCTGTTATAAATGCACACCACAAACCTGACAGCCCAGCACACACCAACATATCTCAGTACTTTTTGATACTAAAAGTAAAAATAAATAAGTCTACACTGCAACCAACTTCGAGTGTGAAAGCGATTCAGCTGAGATTCTCCTACTGTGACAGTCATCGCCTTGAACACTCGGGTGCAGTTATTACCTTGTGGCTCCTGATGAAGCTCAGCCCCTTTTTGCACTCCATCTCTTCGACACAGAGAAAAGGTTTATAGATTTACAAGAAAGGAGAGCTTCTAAAAGTGATCCTCAACCACCAAGTAAATAAATGACAAGCTGTAAGGTAAACAGAGTCCAAAAACTAACTATAAAAAGTTGGATTTAGTATGCTTGGAAGGCGCTACTTGTAAGTCTTGTGAAGGACATCGTGGAAGCTCCAGCACAGAGAGCGACCACAGAACTCAGAACAGCACAATTCTGCAACGTCGCTTTACAAATTATTATAACCCCAGCAGTAAAGGTAACAGAGCGGCTGGCAAGAAAATAGGGAGCCTGGGGCTGTAAGAGTTTGTTTTCCAAAGCAACCAACAACTTTGAATATTTGCTCTGACGCTTCTTACAGAAGAGCGGTTTTTGGGAGGCAGGAGGTCAGCACTTCCCAGTGGGAGGCAGCAGAAGGACCCTTAGGCACAAGCTGGGCACACCAACACCGACCCGCTCACATCAATACTGATTTCTAAACCAAGCCCTTCCCACTTCTCCTGTCAACACACACCTTGGCCAGCTGAACCCTGAGGCGAGGCCTGATCTTTTCTAACTGAGAAGTATTGGAAAGGGTGCTACACCTGCACACGCTGCACTGCAAATCCACGCTTAACAAACACATGTCAGCGTGCTGCTGCTGGGGAGGAGGGAGAAATGGGTCACAGCCAAAGGATGGATTCTGAGAGTGTGAACTTTAAAAATAAAAATTAAATCACAGAAATTATCAATGGATTTTAACCATGGATTCCCCCATACCAAGTCATCCACATATTTAAATAAAGGGGTGAAGAGGGGCTTTGGACAGCTTTCGGGCAGAAGATCCATGTTTGCCTGCTGTTGATCTCTGCGGCCTCAACAACGCCAAGGGATGAGACCTAGCTAACAGAAAAAACAATATGGACAAAATCCTCAGATCAGCACTTGCATTCCACAGTCAGAGATCCATGAAAACCATTAATAATCCCATACCGAAATCCATAATGCTCTATGCACACACAGGTTTGTTGCTGAGGACGGGCGCCAGCATACGAATGTACCTTTTCTGTCACCTCTCTGGAAAACGCACCACCCCCACCACTGCTTCATATAAATGCTCTCTTTTATCGCCAGATCTTTAGGTCCCAGCTCCCGCTCTGTGCCCGTTCCGCACGGCATACAGAGCGTGCCCGGAGCACAGCCCGCTGCCCTCCCGCCTGCGGGCGGCTCCGTGCCACATCCGCGCAGCGTGCGGGAGCTGCACCGCCAGCCGAGCAAAAAACGAAACCGAGGACCCACACAGCCGGAACGCAGAGGCTGCGGGCTGGCGGGCGAGCGGGCACGGCCAAACCGAGACCTCTGCGGCGGTGGGAGATCTCCGAGCACTCCACGAGCGATCCGTGTGTAGCACGCACCACGTGCATACGCAGTGACAGAGAGACGAGCGTGCGAGAGGATCCCGTCCCCGCACCTAGGCGTGCCCGCCCTATTAGCATGCACACGGACACCTCCCGGGCACTCGCGGAACGCGCCGCTTCGGCCTCGAGCGAACGCCTCCTTCCTCCCCAGTTCCAGCACCTGCACCGGAGCCGCCCCTCCGGGCCTGCCGCGCGGCCCGGGCCGCGTCCCCACAGTGGCACGGAGCGCTGCCCCCCACGGCGGCCCGGCCCTTCCCGGCCGCCCCGCACCGCCCACGGGCCTGGGCCGCGCCCCGCCGCCCGCCTCAGGTGCCGAGGCCCGGCGCCCCCCGCCTCCTCGCCCCGAGGCCCCGGGCCGGGTGCAGGCCCCGCTCCCCGCCGCCAGCCAGGCGCTCACCCCACGACTCCCTGGCTGTAGTTCCTCTTCTTCCAGGGGGTGCCGGTGTAGAGCGGCTCGGCCAGGCCGGCCTGGGCCCTGGCGGCCGGCCCGTCGCCCAGGGCGGGGGCCCGGCCCTGCCCGGGTGGCCCCAGCAGGAGGCTGTAGTTGAGCCCGAAGGTGCTGGCCTTGTTGTCGCGCTTCCTCTTGTTGCTGGCGGCCGCGGCGGCCGCGGCGGCGGCGGCGGGCGGCACCCCCCGCGCGGGCCGGGCCCAGGCGGCGGCCCCCGGGGGTGGCGAGGCCTGGCGGTGGCCGCGGTTGTGCTGGTTGTTGGCGCTCTCGAGCGGCAGGAAGTCGGGCTGGGGGTCGGCGCGGGGGGCGCGGTACATGCCGGGCGGGGAGGCCGGGCCGGCCCCGGCGGGGGCGCTCTGCTGCTGCTGCTGCTCCTGCTGCTGCTGCTGGAAGTAGAGGTTGCGGACCCCCTGCGTGGTCTCCCAGATTTGCATCCACAGGCGGTTCGAGGGGCCGAGCTGCTCTGGCTGGAACCAGGCGATCCGGGGATCCATCAAACGGGGACCCACCCCGGCCGCCTCCGCTCCCCGCGCCGGCCGCCGCCGCCGAGACCCTGTCAGCGGGTCCCAGCGTTAATGGCGGCTCCTATGGAAGGGCAGCTCCGCGCCTGCCTGCTCGCCGCCGTCGCTCCACAGCCCCCGCCCCTCCTGGCGAGCGCGGCGAGGCGGGGCCCGGCCGGGCCGCCGGCACACGGGCCGCGCGCAATAAAGGGGGGGGCGGCGGCCGGGCCGGCCCGGAGCTGTCAGCGCCGGAGCGCCGCTCCACCCGCGCTTCTCGGCCGCTGCCGTGGCCCTCCGAGGCGAGGTGGCCGCCGCGGCTCCTCTCGGGGCGCAGTCCCCGCGCGCTTAGCCCCAGCCCCGCTCTGAGAGGCGCCGGCTCCCGGCGGGCAGCAGGTGCGCGGGGCCGCCCGGGGCGCGGCGCCCGCAGGCGGAGGCGCGGAGCAGCGGCCGCTCCGGTTCCCCTCACGCGAGGTACGGCGTGCGGGCGTCGGTAACTGCCGCGCTGCCGCGTCCCCCTTCTCATACGTGCGCGGCTCCCGACGCGCTGCCCTGCAGCTGTGTGAGGGCTGAGGGGACTTGCCGGCACCTCGTGCGGCACCGGAGAAACGGAGTGCCCAGCTGCCACAGATGGAAAAACACATTGCGCACAGCACTGGTGCAGCAAACAGCAAAATGGAGTAGTACAGCTTCTAGTCAGGCTCAATTTTATTTTTGTAGTGCTTTCATACTACAGCCTTAAAACATCTTTCATATGATATCAGCTACAAAGGTTCCAGCACGCTTCCAGCACTGTGTGGGACAGGATTCCTCTTCAGGAAGCAGGAGCTCAGATAGGGTTTGGAACTAGAAAGGTGTGCTTCAGTTCCAAGTATTCCTTGAAGTGGAAAGTTTACAACATGTCCCAGCAGCGTTTGGTGATGACAGCCACAGCGGAGCTTCACGCTTTGTCCTGCATGGCCCAGGAGCAGGGCCAGGGGAACGCTGAGCCCTCTGCTCGTGAGGTTCTGCTCTGGGTCGACCGATCTGCACAGCCCAAGAGAAGCCAACCCCAGTGAGAATCACAAGGCCAGACAGTCGTTGAGGCGACAGGTTTGATTAACTGCTTTGAAAATCACCTGAAATTACCACCAAGCGGACAGTGGTGAGACTTGAGCACAGCTCAGGAATAAAGGCTCATAAATGGAGAACTGCCCCCACTAGCTATTTTTCAAGGCACACATTTTTTGGTAATTCAAAGATTTATAAGCATACTAGAAAAGCTGCCCAGAAGATGATCAGCCCAAAGTCCCTCTTACAAAGATACAAATCAGAAGGCTTCGATTCATAAAGTTCATATTTAAACAGCACAGGAAAGGGGAGCAACAGTAATAAAAACGTTAGCATTAAGGAGATAACAGTCACAAAATATCTGGTCTTGGAAAACAGCCTGATACCACAAGCACAAGATCAGGGTGCAAGCCTGATGAGTCTTAGGAAAGAGAGGCAAAAAGCTGCCATACTTGAATACAGTTGACATGACTTTTTTAGTCATGACTTTGAACTTTAACTTCTCCTTACTAAAGAGGCAATTCCTCAGAAAAAAAAAGGCTATTTAGAAACACTACACAGTTTCTAGCTGTCAGCCATTTCACAGTTAGATTCTTGAAGTGCCCTTTACTCTCCATCAGCGTGGGGGGTGGGAAAAGGCCAACGCCATTTCCCTTAAAGGTAAAAAAATAATCACACCAGAAGGGAAAGGAAACAATTCCAGATGAGATTTTTGTCAACAAAGGAGCACAAGGCCTAGAGAACATATATTGAGTCCCAGCACAGCTTCAGAAGTGGTAGAGGCATTGACATGACCACTCAGGGCCTCTCCCAGTGCCGGGGCTGCACCAGGACCCTCCTGCGTGCCAACAGCCATGCAGCAGCCACAAAACTTCCAACAGCACAGATCGTTGCAGCAGTACCTTATTTCAGCTCACTGCATTTTGATTTAAGTCCTTAATACAACAGCGAGGACACTGGGATTTGAAAGAAAGAAACAAACATTTATCATGTTCTTTGTGTACAAGTCTCAAGCTGTGTTTATGTGGTCACTGAATTATGTCTGACAGAACGTTATGTCTGTGCCTCTCACAGAAACAAGGAACTTAGGAAAATAATACTGAAACAAAATGAAGTAAGAGTGATTTAAATACGTGCTATTCTTCCTGGAAGGTACAGAACTTAAACAGTCAGAACTGACTTGGAGAACAGACAAGAGCTCCGCAGCACTCTGTAAGAGCTCCTCTGCACAGAGCACTTCAGCCCTTTTGGGAAACTTCAAATTCCTTCCTCCGCTGCCACTGTCCAAGTTCTCAGTTTTTGCCAATTATCTGAGTGTTACGTATCTTAAGAGCACATCCAATGAGACTATCTTTAGACGGTCTGCTCAATTCATCTATGCCAGAAAAGAACCATTATATTATTTTCAATTACAATTACCATTGCCTGAATTTGAATTTGCAACAGTAAATGTAAGACTAGACAGCTCTTTCCAGTCCTCTGGGAATGCTTTTACTGAAAATTACTTATTAAGGAAACAGAACTTAAGTTTATAAGCACTTTTGGTTGGTTGTTCCATGTTACCATGCCACGAGATATGCGTTTCGTTTATAATACTTAAACTACAGACTGATTTTAATTAATTTGTTCTCAGATTACAGTTCTCATTTTGTAACTTTACTGTGCTCTGATTTTTTTTCCCACATTCAAAATACACACGTAGAACCAAGCCAAGTCGTACTGGTTAGAAGTATTCTTGTTCCTCTACAGAGAAGATCCTTAAAACACACCGCACAAAAAATACCCTCAACATACAGCACAAACCTTGAGTAGTTAATAGTTGTACGTTACAGACATCTTCTGAATGCTTTGTCACAACAAATACTTATTTAAATCTTGCCACTTGTTTCTCTTCATAGAGAGTAAAAACAAGCCACGTAGCAACGATAATTCCTTATCTGTGCAGCTGCGGAGTCTATGTTTTGCGGGCTGCAGAGGCCAAAGCAGCAACTGCCGCCACCCGTCCCACCGCTTCTGAGCGGGAAGAGGCCAGCAGCCCCTCTTCCTTTACTGTACTTCATACCTCAGACTAGCAGTTTTTAAACTGCAGCATAAACAGATGCTTAAGGGACAAGGATAAGCAAACAAATTCAGTCTAAGATACCTGCTTTGATAACAGTCCTATCTGTGTGACTAAATGAATTGATGAAGATCACTTACATCTCTTTACCATTTGTTTACTTAGGCTGCCCACTGGCTAGATCAGGGCAGTATTTCCCACCCTCAAAGTGTCTCCGAGATCTGCCTTTGTCTTTATATGCTGTCAAGGATCTCCTCTTTGTCTCGTTTACTCTAAAACTACTCAAATAAATCAGTGCCAGAAGAGCCCATCAAACATTTAACTTGAGCCACATCATCTTCTCTTCCACTGCCTTAATTTTCCTCAATCGTGTTAGAACAACTTTTATAGCCCAAACCTTACAGCTGAGCTTTTCTGTACTATAAATCTCTTCTGTTTTTAGGCCATGATCTGACACTTCTTTCAATCACAGACAATTTGCCTTTTTACTGTCTTCCATACTTGTCATATTATCTTCTATCTCACCCCTTACAAGTAGAACATGCTCTCTATGTTAACATAAAAGAATTACTCTTTCATATTCACTCACAAGCAATTCGTTAGCCACCAAGAGCAAGTTACGCTATGCTAGGAGTTAGGCAGGTAATACAATGAGATTTTTTTTCATTCAACAGAGAAATGAAAGTGTGAACATCAAAATATGCAGGAAGATATTGGCTCCATTTTGTTATGGACCACTGATAAGGGCAATAAGCTGCTCACAACCATACAACACCGGTTGCCAAGAAATCACTTACAGAAGTTTCCTTAAAATTAGCAATGAGCCAAGAAAACAACAACAAAATCCTAAGAGCTACAACTTCCCCCTCTACCAATGGGAACCTACCTGAGAAGCAGCAGACAGAAGAACCAGCTTGCCCCTTTTTTCATACCCTCAGCCCAACAGCCCCACTGAAGTGCTTCAATCTGCTCAGGTGAAACAAAGCTGAACAAGGGACTATTTCAGTTTCACACATCCAAGTTTTAGTACAAACTCACATGAAACTGTCTTTGTATGTCCTCATTACCTGCATACCAAAGTATACCAAAAGACAGAAGCAAATACTGCAAGCACTAAATCGCACACATCTACAAATGATACAATCTATGCTGTGAACCTACCTTACAGTGAAAAAAGGAAGATTTTCTAAAGGCTGGTTAGTGCACAGCCAAAAAACCCAGAAGAAAATAATTCCTACTGCTGAAATAGCTTCAGATGTAAATGACAGTCTTTGCTTTCATTAGCAGGAAGAAAATGGGGTATGACAAATTATAATTTAAAAAAAATAGGCTTTCTAACAGAGACTTTTATCTGCAACTTTCAGATTTGTATTTTAAGAGAAAACATTTTTTTCTCATTAGTAACAACCCCTGCTCCACACACACATAATTGTTCTAACAGTCTCCAGGAGGCAGGGTCCAACTGCCCTATGTGATGCAAGATGCGAAGTCCTATACTTGGAACAGAGCAGTCCCAAAAACCGAGCAGGCTCCTGACTTAATGAGAGCAACTCTGCAGCGGACCTCAGGGTCACAGAGGGCAAGTTGATGAGAAGTCAGCAGTGGAGCCTCACAGTGAATGAAGGCTAACGAATACTGCACAGCATTGACAGGAACATGGCCAGCAGGTGCAGAAAATGACACTTCCCTCTCTTCAGCACTCATGAAATCACACTGGGAGTACTGTGCCCAGCTTTGGGCCCCCAGCACAAGACACACTGAGGCAGGCGAGGCTGAAGGCCACCAAGATGGCTGGAGACTGAAGGAGCCAGGTCTGCTCAGCCTGGAGAAAAGGGCAATACAATTGCTATTTTCAGCTAGAAAATGGGGAGTATAAGGGAAGATGGAGCCAGACACTTCTTGGTGGCACCCAAAGGACAAGAAGCCCACTTTGCAGCATGGGGAGCTCCTATGAGGTAAGAAGAGGCAGAGGCAGGGGAGTGTTCTCAATGAGGGCAGTCAAGCAAAGGAAAGGTCTCCCCACAGTTGTGAGATTCCCACCCCTGGAGATGCTCAAAGCACAGCACGACCTATCAGGCCCCAGATGAAGCCTTGCCTTGAGCACGGGCATGGACTTGGGGACCCCCAGAGAGCCTTTCAATCGTGATCACCCAGCAACTCAATGGAGCACCCTCTAAATGAAAGCATGGAAGTTCTTCTTCTAAAATGCTTCAAACTAGTATTAATGCCTTTTATCAGTCTTAAGTTGTACTTATCCTCAGCATACAGCGCATATTATTAAATTGGGATTAAAATCCACACTGTGCAGCCTTATCCCCTAGTCCACCCAGCTGCTATGTTCTAGCCCTGCCAACCCCAGGACAACTTGTCCAACAGCTCCAATTCCTCAGGACTTCTGGACTTCTGAGGGCCGGGCCAACTGCCTTAGATACTCCCCAATTGTCCACACACCCTCACTCATTTCATTAGCAGGCATCACATCACACATTTAATTGAACTTCTGAAAAGGGACAGCAACAACGGGACTTTCAGGCAGTGCAGCTGCTTAAAACTCATTTCTCACTCCCTCTTGCTTGCACTTGGCCAAACACTGCGTGTCAGAATTCTGTAAAATCAATTTTCAAGTTATCCAGAGCCTGCTTTCCAGTCTCACAGACTGAAATCTAACAAGCTGAGCAAATTTTGTCTTTGCAGTTCCTTGCTTAACACTGTGGTCCAGATGCCTATGCTAACAGTAGAGGGGGGAGAAAAAGTCCCTCTTCAAAAACCAGCACAACAAAATGCTTTTCTAAAAAAGTAGACAGAAAAAGAAGTGTCTGAGGGTATCCTGTACACAGAAACAAAACCAAAACTTTTAATACATGGGAGTGCACAAAAAACCTTCATGAATCAGTGACAGCTTTTAAGAACAGTTTCAGTATTTTACGGCTTAAAAATCTCTATCACAAATATCTTAAAAGATTTTCAGTAAATATAAAATTACTCTGGATAATACTTCAGTATAAAAAATATTTTATTAGGTTTATTACTTCCCTGAATTCAAATTCACCCAGATGCAGAATTACAAGGAAGTATGTAAACTGGGAGGCTTGATTCTCAGAAATAGCAATCAAATCACAAAGATGGAGCAGCACCCTCCCAAGACTGATTTCTAGAGTAAAAAGCCATAATACCAAATTTGTCATAAATGAATCTGAAACAGTTTCCTCTGTGACGAACCTCAAGAAGTAACAGGTCCAAGTGCTGACAGTAATCTACACACTTATCACATGCTTTTCTTGGGAAGCTTGCCATAAGTGCCTGTGCAAAGCTACGAACAGGTAAGGACAAACAGCAAATATTAACATCCTGTCACTGATTAATTGCCTCAAAATATCTTGAGCTTCCCTGCCGTGATGTGGCACATAACTGAGAATATTCTTTAAATTACTTTGTCATGCAATTGTAGTTTTCTGCCAGGATACACGAGGGTTTCTAACAATGACAGTGGTGCTATTTGCTGTCTCAGGACTGCAAGAGCACATTATCATCGCTGCTAACATTTAAATTCAAAGTATGCTATGCATTTTTATGCTGATGTGACTTCCACATTGCATCAACCCAGAAGTATAAAATACTGAACATTAAAAACCCTAATATTAACATGAAAGCAAAACTGCTTTTCTCGATACATTTTAGAAGTTCAACATGGTTACATTTTTGGAAAACATTTTTTGATACAGAAACCTTAAAGTTCCTCCATGTTTCAAGTGGGGTTTTTGCCTAGTGTCTCCTGATATGCAATGAATCTTCTCAAATTCATCTTCACGTTGTCAAGAACACAGAGCTGATCTGTACTATATTGTCCTTTGCCTTCTTTCCGTATCTGAAAAAACAAAAACCACACACTAATGGAGATGATTTTCCTATTAGATCTCTAGAAGCTGGTAATGTTTAGAGGTTCTCTAACAAGCCATGCCTTTTTGACAGCACCAACATGTTCATGTGTGCACATTCACCCCTAGCAAATATTTCTGCTTTAAAGTCACTTTACTCCAGTACAACATTTCTCCTTAAAACTAGGCTACTACTGGCATCCTATTTCACTCCTAAATCTAAAACATACACTTACTAGCTGCAGCTTTTCAAACTAAAGATCTTACACACCTAAATGACCAAATGACTGCAGCACTGTCAAATATACGTACGTGCTTACTGATAGAACTATGAAAGTCTCTCCTCAGACTTCATCCAACTAAGAAATAATGCACTGAAGGCCATTCTCTATTTAAGTCAAAGCTATACTTAAAATTACAGCTTACAATTTTGGCTGTACAGTTCTTAGAAATACAGGATAATTAACCAACAACAGAACAAAAATCCACATGCAACTACTGCAAGTTAAAACCAGAATGTGAATGCAAATTCAGAGGGGACCTCTCCTTCCCAACAAATTAGCTGCTCTCCTCCAGAGACATCTGAAGGATTATTTTCACAAGAGTTCCAGAAAAAATGATCATTTGCACATCAATAATGCTGACAGTACAGCATAGATGTTGCAATGCAATGCAATGCTGTGCTTAATGGTTCTGTAAACTACAAGGGGAGTGCATTTGGTTTCTCTAAAGCAGAATAGCAGGAATTTAATTATTTGCTTTCATTTCCGCCCCCCCCTCCTCCGCCCATCATCTTATAAAGTCATGCATTCCTGCTTAACTGTCTCTCCTAGCAGCCTAAATCACAAACCTGAACCCACTCAGCAAATTGAGACACCAAGCTGGTTGCATCTGATGCCTACCCTCATTTTGAACACCGGCTGAAATTCTTTCAATGCTGGAAGCAACTTCATCTGTACTGCTGCTTTTTCTGCTTCTTTACCATCCGCAAATACATCAAAAAGGGCATCCAAAGCTTCCCCTGCTACCACAAGAGAAGACTCCTTCATAGCCACCTCAAGAAGAAATTTTCCAATCATCTAAATGTAAGAAAGACAAATTGATTTTTCAAACACCGCATAAGAAGATTTTTTAAAGTATCAAAAGTTTCAGGCTTGCTGCACAAAGTTGGCTTTTTCACCTTTAGTGTTTCAGCTGTATCTTCTACTTTGGCCAAGACGCTGCCAGAAATTCCAAGGATGCTCACTATGTTCACTCTCACACTGGCATTGCTGCTGTGAATACTCGCTTCGCATAAAGCCAGGAGCTGCTCGGGAGTCATACACTGCTCAGCAAGGGAGAGGAAAGAAAGGAAAAAAAAGAAAAGAAATACGTATTAACATTTCCAGATAAACTTTTAAATATGAAATTTAAGTAATGTGCTTCTACGCAACATTTTGGGAAGTCTGCAATAGAAAAACAGAAATTCCTATATTATGAAAAATACATGGATTCTTGAAAGTGTAATCAATAAGAGAACAGCAAAACTTTCCCTTTCAAATTCACAAGGTGTTTCTTTCAGAACTAAAGCTTTGTGAAGCTGAAGGAAAAAAGTTCTGTGCCAGAAGGGATTTTCACAAATCTACCTAGCTCATTAGCTATCCTGCTCGTTCCGACTTATAGAAGCTCATATTTCAGTTTAAAGCCAGAAAGGACCAGCAGCCCACCTAGTATTACATCTTGTATAACAAATCACTAGGCTTCATTTCTATATTTAGCTCATGCCTGATGCTGGACATTTAATTAAAGTCCAGTAAACATTCTAGAAAGACCAGCTTCAACTGGGTGACATCAGGAACTAAAGAATCCATATGTCTAGGTGGTACGTTAGCAGATAACATACTTGTCATTATAACCATCTCACCCAAGGTTTTTATTGCTATTTTAATTTTTAAACACATTTCACCTGTTTATATAGAAAAGTATTCCTGTAAGGTCTATGAATCTACCAGAACATTTGAGCTTGATACCTCTTACCTGGGAGATGTTCTTTGATGCCATTGTTTGTAAGAGAGCCCTCAGAGCACTGGTTATGGCTTCCAGGAACTCTGTGTCTTCAGGAAGTTCTGTTAAAGAATTGCAGCCAAAGCCAAAAGTTAAATGGGAAGACGAGGATACAAGAAGCAAAGAAACATGAATTCCTTAATCCTTAACTTTTTCCTTCAGGTACTACCACGAACAGGAAAAGCTAGACTTTCAGTAACTGATCTTTGTAGGTTGCAAACATAGTGATTTTTTAAATTCAGTAGTAACTCTATCTGGAAATTAGATACATTGTTCTTTAATGGCACTTATTTTCATACAATCGTTTCTGTTGGAAGGGACCCTGTTGGAAGGCCATCTAGTCCAACACCCCTGCAATGCACAGGGACACCTACAGCTCCATGAGGTGCTCAGCGCCCCATCCACTCTGACCCTGAGGGTCTCCAGAGGTGGAGCACCCACCACTTCCCTGGGCAACCTGTGCCAGCGCTTCACTACTCTTTTCATAAACACGTTTTTCTTGTATCCAATCTAAAACTTGTTTAGAGCAGAGGGGCAGGATCCCCTTCCTTGCCCTGCTGGCCACACTTCTTTTGATGCAGCCCAGGATATGATTGGCTTTCTGGCCTGTGAGGGAACATTGCTGGCTCATGTCCAGCTTGACATCCACCCAAGTCCTTTTCTGCATGGCTGTGCCCCACCCTTACACCCTCCAGCCTGTACTGACAGCAGGGCTTGCCATGACTCAGGTGCAAGACCTTGCACTTGGACTTGTTGAACCTCATGGGGTTCGCCTGGGCCCACTGTTCAAACCCATCCAGGTTTCTCTGATGGCATCCCGTCCCTCAGGCAGGTCAACTGCACCACACAGCCTGGTGTCATCCACAGACTTACTGAGGGTGCAAAAGTGTGTTTCAGGACATCCTGTTAAAACACTTAAGACTGTTCTGACACCACAGTCAAAATAGAAACTTGAAAACCGTGTGTCGCATGTGGCCATATTACAGGAACTGAGAAAATTACAGAAGCTGCCTGAGTTCTTTAACTCCTTTCTTCTAAACAGGCTTTTTTAGACACCCAGAACATTGGGCTCTTTCCAATTCATGTAAAGAGCATGCCTTCCAGTGGTTTAACAACCTTTCAGAAATGTACAAATCGAGCAGCGCATTATTCCTGTTTAACTACAAATTCATCAGTAGGAGCCATCACCTTCAGTGCACATTCTGTGTTCTTCAAAGCTTTTTATTGTTAGTTTAAGGTGTTGCAATTTTCTGGACTGTTCCAGAAGCAGGAACTCTTGCTAACTTAAAACGCATCTCCACCTTTCCCACCTAAGCAACTCGATCTTTATTGCCTTTTTTCAACCTGTAGGCCACAAACTTCCTTCTAAACACTTGGTGACTTATCAGCTCTAACAGTTTCCATTAGATAGCATTTAATTACTAAAAAAACGTTTAAACTAATTGCAGACCCTCTGTCTTCAGCTTGTCATATCTCCAGTTTCAGCTAAGAACTTCCTCACTATTCCAAAATATGAAATCTTGCTTATGCTTTCACATTTATTTTCATTTCCTGCATTTTGGTTTTTTCGAGCACTATAATCACATCACATGCTTTTAATATGACATTTAAAAATATTATAATATGACATTTTTAAAAAAAAGTGTGTTTTGCAGGCAGATGCATCCTCAAGCAACAACGCAGCGTCATACTACACAACAAATAAGGGCTGCATACACTATATTTGTGGTTACAAACGAAGTCACTTGAAGGAAGGGAGGAAAACTGATCCTCTTGAGCTTTCAAAATACCAGAAATGACAAAGCTATGCATATGCTAGACTTCAACAGATCCATCTTAGGAAATACATTTTCTGTCAGTTTGGAGATTTGTCAGGTTCCTCCAGTCTCTAAGAACATCTCTGGTTTATTGATGAGCCATATCACTGACCTTAAAACAAAAATACATTAGCAGAGCAGTTTGCATGAAGCAGCTTATCAGGGAACCAAATCACTGAGTTGGAACCAGCTGTTTTTTAAAAGTCTTGGTTCAGCTTCTCTACTATTAGTAACAGAGATCATTAATAAATGGTCCAGCAGTACTATTTGAATAACTGTGATCTGATCTAAGGGATTGCAAGAGGTAGCTGGAAATGCTAACTGCCACATACCTGCACTAGGCCATCCATTATGGATACTAGTAGACCTACAGGGAAACCATCACAGTATCTCTACGAAATAATGTGTCTTGGAGGAATTACGGCGGACGCATGATAGTGTTCACCAGGATATATTTGATATTCTAGACCACTATCATTTTTAGAAAAATTAAATTATCCAATTTATTGACTTCTCCATTCAAACTGAACCACCATCGTAACACAAAGTAGTAATCTTAAGCAGTTGTTAAGACTCTGCATGCTTCCTTACTATAAAAATGTTTTCAATAAAGCTGTGCAATCACATGCATAATGCATGACCCAGAGACGAGAAGGCTGCCATCTTTCCTACTGCAATATGCACATGCATTCTGGAGATCTTTGCAACAGCCACTTTTACCATTATTTCAAAAAAACCCTAGAAAAAATGATGTGACAGACTGCCCTGGATACTCTTTTATTTTTTTTTCCCCCCTTACATGAGCGTTTCCACATTTAAAGAGAATAGGTTCCATCTTCTGCATGACACGGCTGATTGATGAAAAGCTGCTATTATCACTAATATATTCAAGCAAACAGTTTTGGTCTCACAGCAAGGCAGGATTCATCTGCTAACAGCGACCTTCTTCTTGCACACATAGACATAATATAGTCTTGCATTAGAAGTGTAATTGCTCAAGATTCTATTTGAGTAAACACACTATACTGCTGTACGCTGTTCTGTCAGCATGTTTCTGACACTCAGTGTTTTGAAAGACTAATAGGATACAATTATTAATAAAATGGCAATAAAAACTAACACGCGTAGTAGCTACCTTAGACCTATACAATGGGCCAGCAAACCTTACCTTTTTTAGAAAAGATCAGCTGTGAGAGATGATGTGCAAGTGATTGAAGCGCCGAGGCTCCTCCAAGGCAATCCACATCTGACACCAACAAAATGCTATGAAGACATGTTAAAGCTCTACACTGCACCGTGTTCAGTCTGTAACGAAAACACAAAATGCACTTAGCAGACCTTTGTAAATAAATGCAGAAATACAGAGAAGGATCTTGAATTAAGTAAAGACGTGATCTGGTGTGTGGTTTACCCAAAGATTTGCATCTCTTCATTGAAAATGAAGCGTCAGATCTGCCATTTTCCAGATCTTACAAGTAACCCAAAGATGAACAGTCCCTCTAAGAGCACTAAAACAACTGAGTATATATGAGAAATAGTGAGAGAGACAATGAAATTCCTACTTTTTAATTAACGGTTTCCAAGACGGATTGTGCATACAGATGTCTAGAGCAACACTGTTCGGAAAAGCAGTTTTTTCAAGAATCTGGGGAGGCGAAAAAGAAAGGTTTAGCAAGAAGGCTTTTGTTTTTCTTCTCTAAAGCATGGGGATGGGAAGATTGAATTTTTAGCTTAATGTCAAACAGATACCTCAAGTAAATGTATTTCATACTTGACTGTCCTCAAAGCTTTGAAGGCAACAAAGTCTCACACGCTAAAAACATCAGAATCTTCCTCAATCACTCAAAAATGAAGCAATCAAACACAGGTTTAGCACAGCGTTTCTTAAGTATGTAACTGTACTGTGCATCAGGCCATTTTCTGGATCTCTACTATTCTTCCTCATTTTCATTTTCTCTAAATCTTTCTTCTCACAAACTCCGTTACAGAATTTTCAGATAGCTGCAAATCTAACAGACCTTAACATGAAGCTTAGACTGCCTGCTACTGAGTACAAAAAGCCCTGAATGTTTTCACCTCAAGTGAATGATGAATCACCCTAATAATTGGGTTGAGGTCAAGAATTTTATCTTTACAACCCCAATTAGCAATGACCAAAACAATTCTGGAACAAGAACAACTTAATTCTTGTGAGTGTCAGATATTGTACTTCAGACACCATGTATTAAACAGGGTAAAAGAGGAATGTGCATTTTTTCAGTGTTGACTACTGTCATTCACACAGGTTACTTCCAGTTCCCTCAGTTAACATGGACGTTTGGCAGACAAGCTTCTAATCAAGGTTCCCTCTCTTTCGAAGGTCATCTCTTTCACAACCAAATCAAGAAATCATATTTCGAAAAAGCCAAATTAATTAAAACAAAATGGCCAAAAAACAAACAAGAAACAACAAAGCAAAAGGTTTCTGAAACATAAGAATCTTCGATTCCAACTTACATTATTTATACAAAGACAACCCATGAGATGTTGCTACATCTCTAGGAGAAAACAAAAACCAAAACAACAACAAAAAAGCTAAACTGTCTTTAAGTAAAGTTCATCTTCTCCAGATGGACTGATTTGTTTGCCTAACCTAGGATATAAATCGGACACAAATGAGAGAACGTAGCACATGTTGGAAACAAAAGAAAATACCTTCTTTGGAATGAGGTTGTTCAGAAACGCCGAGTGAACCTCAGCAGAGAGGCACAGAGGTGACATCAGCAGCCCACTGCCCTCACTGTATGAGTTTTCCATAAACAGGTCACTTTCATCACTGCTGGAGAGTTCTTCCCACTCATCATCAGAGGGATCTGAAAACAGAAGAAAAATTCGTAAATGTGACCCCACTACTGAATTACACCTGGCTCCAGCTCTTGGTTTAAGTCTTAAGTTCCAGCGCCCTAATGAAATCCATATAACCCAAGATACATTAAGCCACAATTTACAATGTAGTACCACTTCTGTTTAAACTATCTCATTAGAAAAACTACTTATTTTATATTCACTCGTGGACCACGTACATGGAACATGTACTCGTGGAACATGAAAGAGATTCTCCAAACACAGACACCTCATCCTCTGGTCTTAACTATGCTTTACTTAAAGATATCATATAAGGCATAAAAGAAGCATTTCTTGAGAATCATTAAACATTTACTAAGATTTTAACTTGGACTTTACCAATTTGCTTTTTGAGATAGATTCAAGCATGCAAACACATTTGTTTAACCTGTTTCATACCTGTAATCAGTTTAAGGCAACTGTTTTGTCTAACAATGTTGAAGTCACAGAGAGACCTCTTCTAACTGGGCACTAATGGGGTTGGATGAAGGTGCTGCTGTTTTCGCAGAAAGCTGGTGAAAAGGAAATCATGACAACAAAGCCAGCCAAAGCAATCTAAATCACCTCTGTCAGCTCTTTCAGGCAACACTTTTTAAGTAAATTAAAAGTATAAATATTTAAGTTAAACTAGATTGATAGTTTCTGTAAGGACAGCTGTGGGGAGAGGTGTTGAAGTAAGGATATCAATGGGCACAGCAAAGTAAATAATGTGTCTGTGCCTAAAAGTTGCCTTGGCCTGATGAGCACAAGTCCATCACCTACATTTAAACTGATATTTCTACATCCACAGGACTTACACTATGCTGTCTCATGTTTCATATCTAGTTACATTTCAACTGGTGCACAATTGGTGTTTACTCAAATTCTAAGCCTACAAGTAGGAATGACCCTCCTCACTGACAGATGAAATTTCTGCCTCTGTTAAAAGGTCGGGTTATTTAACTCATGACAAAATTATACATATTAATATCCACCTCCATGTAATTCCGTCTGACAAAAGATTTGTGTGTCATCTAGTTCCTGTAGAGACTACTGTCATAGCCATGCCCTTCTCCTGTGGCAAAAGGTAAAGTCATTCACTTAAAATACATTCATTTACTCTCTTATTGTATTTCACCTGCACTGTGCACCTGTATTCAATAACTTCTAAGAATTTACTTAAAAGGTGATGACGTGATGCAAAGTAACTTGTTAGGCTGTGACCACCTGATCACATGGTCAAATTCTTCTGCTTACAGTAACACCCAATTAATTCTGCCCCTACGATGCACTGGTGTTACTACCTTCTGCATGAGAAAACATGTCATCTTTCATGTTCTACCAACCAAGGCCCTGCCCCACTGCAAGAACAAACATGCAAATAAAGCTGACACCTCCCTTTCAGTATGTTTCTTGCAGATGGGAGCTTTTTATTTATTTATTTATTTATTTTTAGAAGCAGCATCTTCAAACAAAGAAAGAAAAAAACCTCTGAAAATTGAATGACCACTGTACTAGCTGGCCTAGCAATTCAGCAACAAAGACAACAGCAGCGGTATCACAGCTCAGACAGCAGAAACCGGATCAGCCCACAACTAAGATCAGGTTTCTTGTAATGTTCTTGGAAATACAGAAGCATTTCCGATGGCAATCCTATCCTAACTAGAGCTGGCAAACTGTGAACTACAAATTGGACAACAGTGCTCATTCCTGACTCCTTCCTCTACGCCTGCTAAGGATGAGAGTACCGTTTCTCCTCCCAAATGTCAGCCAATAATCAGTTAAAAAAACATTTATTTGCCAGCCTCGTTATTTCCCTTAGTTGTGTGGCAAACTGAATGTTTTCATCAAGTCAGCATAATGGCAAAAGCTATTTTAGTCATCAAATAACTTGAAAATTAAATCAACAGCTGCCTCTGGATTCCTCTTAATTTCTACTGACTACAATTTTGTCTGCCCATGAACGGGTGAAGTACTGCAGTGAAATACAACACAATCAACCTCACGTTACACTGAGCGAATGGTAGAATACGCAGCTTACCCACAAGAGACTTTCCAACTAAAGGGGGAGAGTTCATGAATTACAGCTCATTAGATGAGAAACGCAGTTATGAAAAAAGCTTCACATATTAGGTGCAGAATTTCCTTCTGCTATCTGAGAAAAAAAATCACCAATGGGAATACCTGGGCATCACTGCGGATTTTATTAGGATGTGAAAAGATTCACCTACAAAGTTATCTCCTATATGATTACTTTTGCATCAGCCTCACAAATTGTGTTAGCGACTAAAATGCATGGGGTTTTTTGTTTTTAAACAGAAATTGTGAATCGCTTCTTTGTCTCCCCGTGGATTTGGGGAAAAGCCATCAATGCATTAATTATCAGAGCTGAAAACAGATATCCTATTTCTTTTTCCTACTCCCATCCACCATTTTTCTTAAAAAAAAAAAAAAGCTCATCAAGGCAGAACTTTCAACAGTCTACATCTGCACTGCTGCTGCTTGAGTTTCATGCAAAAGCCATCTCTACTTCTTTTGCAACACAAGTAGCACCTAAATGTAAGATGTGTAGCAATTCAGTCAAAACTAGAAGAATTTTCTCCTTAAAAAAAAACAGATACCCCATTCCCGTACCAGGATTCACCTCAATACTGTATCAGATTAACACCCAAATTGAACTCTAACTGAACAAAGAATTTGTTGAAAGACTGATTGAGGAACAAAGCCTTCCCCTTTAAATCACACAGTATATGCAGCAACATGCAAAAATGCGTAAGCAGTAGAAGTTATTTAAATGAGAAAAATAGAATAAGTAATAGAATTAATTATTGTGATTCTCAACCAGATGAGGGCATCAGGCAGGAATGACAATTCTATGCAAATTCACTGTAAAGGCAAAGATTACCAAATGGCAAACTAAACATGACTTCTATCAGAAAAAAAGCCACACCACCACTTGCAACGGAGGGAGAGATTTCTACAAACCTTCGCTGCAGCACATATTAACAATGATTTCCAGAGCAGTCTGCTGAGCCATCAGTAAGGCTGTCACTTCTTTCAGTTCCCATTTATCAGACTAAAGAAAAAAAGGTGCAAAATTTAATTCTGGAAAACAACATTTCAGTGCAATTTAAAGCATCTAGACTGTCAGTGAAAAATACAACCCAGCCATTCCTCTTCTCAACCCTCACATTAAGATCTATATACCTATCATCACTCTAACAGATATTTCAGATGACCACCTCTACGAGGGATCAAATTTTACTTTTAAAAATGTCATCTGAACTCAAGCTGTAACAGAAAAGATTACTAAGATGTTACCTGAAGTCCTAGCAGAAATCTTTATTTCTATTTTATTTTTCACACACAGAACAGCGAATGCATTTGTTATCTCTCTGCAATCTCCACTTGCAACTGAATACTTACAGCCATTAAACATCACACTCACCTTAGGCAGGGCTCAGGACTTCCTGCACTAGCTAGAGGTAAAAGAATCAGATAAACCTACACTTCCCACTAGCCGACAAAATGGAAATGTGCTTTCCTTATGTGTTGCTCAACTTGACCACATTGATCAACTTGTGCTGAAATTCTCCATGCTCAGCTCTGAAGTCTTAGCTAAAACAGACAAGCCATTTGGGAGTTGAGATTAGTGACTGTAGCAGTTAGTTACTCTGGCAAACACTAGACAACAACAGCCGGTCAAACGCACAAAGCTCCCAGAGCCAGCCAGCCGCACTTACAGGAAGCAGGTCTGACATGTCGTGTTCTCCACTGCCTTTTCCTTTAGATACTTCTTCCATGCCATCATCTTCACTTATAGCACTGCTGTCTGCAACATCAATCATGTTTTCCTCGGTTTCTGCCTCTGCAGCAGGTTTTAATCTGTTTTTTTCAGCTTCATTCATACGAATAATTGTTTCACCAGCATCTATTGCTAATGATTCTGAGAAAATCTTCAGGATTGCATTAACCATGTTTCCCAGGCTGCCTGGTGGAATGGTTTCCTTGATATTCCAGATGGTGCCTATATATAAAAAAAAAATAAAATCCACAAGATAATCATTTTCTGAGGATTCTCAAAATTAAATTCATTTACTGCACTCCAGTACTAAGACTCACCATGGTTGAGTATTTGAGGTAAAGAGGAGAGCAGGAGGCAGAAAATCTGAGGTAAAAAAAAACAACCCCACACCTGGTAAGATCAGAACAATTCCTGTACTGCTTATTACTGACTTGTCTGACTCGTGAAAACCAAATGAATATTTAAAATGGATGACTACTAACAAATTCAGAACCAAGCATTTGAGACGATTCTTTACAGACTCTTGGGTCTATGTTTCACTTCAGAACACTGTAAAACACAATCCTAAGAAGAAGAAATAACTTCATGAACCAATGATGCAAGCACTGCTTACAGCAAATATCATGTGAAGGTGAGAAGAGGAAGCTTCCCAGCTCTCCTGCCCTCCTTTATCTCTTGTGCTACCCAAAACAACAGAAGGAATGCCCCAGACACTCTACCTGCTATCAGTGTTCTCAAAAGGATGTGCTTCATTGTGCTCTCTGGACACAACATCACTGTTTCCAAGACTTGCTGCGCAGAGGCACTGAATGAAGAAAGGAGATCTGGATTATCTTCCGTCACTGCCTGTAAGCAGTTTGCTGCAGCAAAGGAAAAAACCAATAATTAATTAACAAATCCAATAGTAGATTTCAGTCTCCTAACAAGAAAGCACTGTACTCCCAAAAGGTGGAATAATTAAACATGGGGGAAAAATATGCGATGCAGCTTCATATTGTAGCAGCACGACACCATCCTTCACAGTTTGTGGCTGAGGTTAACAGACGTACTTCAGCAAACATGCTGCAGGCAGGGCAGTGAGGCCAGCGCTGTGCTGGGCGTGGGACTTGTAACAATTTCAGCTACATGAAATTCAATTTCTGCACCATATAATGATTAGGGAAAAAACAAAAAAAAAGTGCTGCAAGTACATACACCATTGAGACTATATAAGACCACTGTAAGACTGTAATTACAATGCTAGTAATAAAAATGTGTTCACAGTGATAGGAGCCACTTGATTTTTTTGTATCCAGATGGACCATGTACTTTGATCTATTGGAAAAAAAAAAAGAAAAAAGAAAAGAAGACACATCCTCCCTCATGCACTTTCTTTCCACAGACTTTTCCGCCCATGTAACCACCAAGGCTCCATTCCCCTTTTGGATTTCTGAACACTGTACTGTTCAGAAAGGAATTCAAAGTCTTATATTCGGTGTGCAGTTTAAGCAACACTAAGGCATTATGCAGTGGGTTTGACATCAGTGTTACATTCAGACTGTAAAGAAAAAAAAACAAATCTTTAGATCCCATCTCCTCCTTTCACAACTTACCTACTGAAATAGCCAGATCCACATTCGTGGAAAATTTCTTAATGTAATGTAGCACAGCTTCCAGGCACCCTTCTTTATTGAATATGGAGACTGCTGTACTGTTGCATTCACTAATGCATTAAAAAAAAATAAATGAAAAAAACACTTTACCCAGGGAAGGAAAAAAAAGTTATTGTAACAAAAGTTTAAGTAACACATACTCAGTATTTCTCACATTTATAGTTTTAAGACCTACTTAAGAATGACTTATTAGCCTAAGAGCTAATCACGGTTATGGTCAACCCTACAAAACACAGAAGAAGGCGCGGGGATACCCTGGATACCTCTGAGGAAAGCTGCCCTGTGTCAGCTGCTTCCTCACACACATTATTCAGGAGTTTATTAGGCCAAGTGCAGCCTCCTGTGAGCAGGGCCAGCCTGAGCACAACAGGCAGCACGCAGCCATGGGCCCTCTGCCAGCCCACATGGGTGACTTCCCCCTCACATCCCAACAGACTGGGCTGCTGCCTCTCCTATCATTGCAGTCATTTACTCTGCAAAGTGACCGCTGTCCCACATCCAGAAAGGTACACCAAACCAATGCTAAAAGTGTCATTTCTTTCTGTTACCAACTGTGGAGTGCACACCTCTTCAAGTTTTCACAGCTACTTCAATTTTTCAACTAACATATTAATAGAAGATAAATTCTAACTAAAAAAGGCACAGGGCTTAACTACCTACAGTGCTCTTCAGAAATCCACTTGTGAAAATACTAAGTTTCAGCATCAAAGCCAGCCCCAATTTGACCAGCACCACTCAGCAGTGATGCCAGCAGTTCATGGCGGCCACAGGGTTCAGTGCACACAGAAGGGATTCAGAGCACGCTTAATGACTGCAGTTCTTCTTCCAAAGCACTGGTGTCTACAAAAGCTGTCATAAAAAAAAAGAACACCAAAAATTGGCCACGTACTCCACGCAAGGTGCTGAGCAAGCAGTTCCTGCACTGCTCTAGATTTCAACTCCTTAAAAAAAACACTTTACAGATAAGGCCTCAAGGCAGCAGCCAATCAGACAGACAGGGAACTCCTCTGCGATACGGCACTGTACAAAACAAAATTCTGTACAGACCAGAAATGTGCAGCTGTTACAAAATGAAGAGAAAACAAAATTCAAGGAGAACTTTCAGAAGAGTTTTGCATCATTTAAATATGCGTTTACTCTCCATTTACTTAGCGGTTCCAGTGCCGACTACTAACTGAGCTACTCATATTCTTTCCTCACATAATTGTGCAGATCTGATCTATTAGTGCTTCAATCACTACAGGGCAGTTTGTTCCAACGTTTAATGCTAACTTTTGGGAAGACCTGCAGAGGGAGTAAGCTGTAAGAAAAGCAAACCAAAGCTCAAACATCTGCCACCTGTATTACAGCAGGGACTGACATGGCTGCGTGCAGCACCGCCCAGCCCGAACTGTACAAGTGTCTTCAAAGAGTCTATGACAGAACACATTCAGAAAGCAGCATCTCAACTTAGGATGATCGATGGAAATAAACTAATGACCACCTTCATATATTTTTAAAATCTTTCACTTACAAGTTGATTTTCTACTTTTGTATTTCAGATATGGACCAGCCACACGACTAAACAAGTCACGTGCAGGAGCTACAGGCAGAAATCAGGTGGGCAACTGAATACAGCTGCTCGTGCAAGGACAGCTGCTTTCTTTCTGCCTCAGCCAGCATGCTCTTCAGGCAGCAATTTCATTTAGCTTTTCTAAGAGGCCAGTGCTAACGCAGAACTCACCACACATTCCACAGCAAGTTGATGGCCTCGTTGGCTATATCTTCAACATAATTTTTGTTCACCTCTCTGCGTTTCTTCGGGGAGAGCTGGTTAGCATCCAGCCCATTGCTACACTACAACCAAATAAGAGAAATGGAGTTGGAAAGTAACCCGAGAGAAAAGCCAAGACTTAAAATGTTCAAAGCAGAGGGAATTGAGAAATCTCTCATCAAGTGTTTAATATCAGAAAACCTGACTAGTTTTCTGTTCTCTGTGAAAACTGGGTCACAGCGGGATTGAATGATTGATTTGTTTCCTCCTGTAGAAACAGACTCCTACAGTACTAGCTTTCTATTCAGACTTCAGAAACACTTTTTTTTTTCTAATAAAGAAATACTTAACAATTTTAGAACCTGAACAGCCATTCCTTGCTGCAATTTTCAGCAGTTCTAATCACAAAGATTTATTCAGCTATATATCTTGCTGTGCTTTACAGTAATGCTATTACAATTTAAAATACACAGAAAACATACAGAAAATGATGGTATTGCTCAAAGTTGCTCATATAAACACAGCAGCTGACAGAACCCGATGCAGTTTCTAAACTGCACTGCAAACCTGGGCCAAAGAACAGTGCTCAGTACACACTGTTTTACAAAAGCAGTAACTACTCAAATCTCATCTAAGCTTTCATTAAGACAAAAGTGTTCACCAAGAAACCTCACTACAGTAAAGATGTAAAATAAAAAGCAAAATAAAGCAAAAAAAAAAGCAGTAAAGCAAAATAAAAGTTGTATCTGAATCCTGCCAGACAGAACAGACTGCTCTTAAATATCATTCCTGACCCCAAGTCTCCAGCTTGCTTAAGCAAAAACCAACCCAGGCAACACACATTACCATGGACCCAAATTGCCAGCTCAGGAAGCACATAATTTTGTAGTGTTTTAGATTTACGTATATCAAGAGTTGTAGTAGTGTAGGTTTACTAACAAATCCTAATGATGAAAAAGCAACGTATTCTGTATCACATGGGTGATACTCAAAATGTACAGCAAATGAACACACCTAAAAATAAGGAGAGGCTATTAGATCTACTGAAACACTCTTTTAAAATCTACTTGCAAATATCTATCTTGAAAATGCTACAAAAAATGGAACTACTTTGGAAAGGAAGATACATAAAAGGTTAGATCAGCTTAAAAACAGACTGAGAACAAACACACCTCTTTGAGAAGTGCCACGAGGGGTGTCATGATGTCCTGGGTCACCATGTCATCACAGACTTCAAATCCTCCGCAAGCACTCAGATTTCTAGGAAAAAAATAAATTTGTTTGGATCAGATAGGAGACTTTCTAGAAATATTTAATAATAATATTTTCTGACCACGCCAGGAGTCCCTCACTGTAGCGCTAAACGCTGACCAGAGCTTACCGGAGGGCACCCGCCGCCGTCTCACGCACAGCCAAGCTGCGGTCCAGCAGCATGGGGCCCAGGCAGCGGACGACGTCCCTCTGCAGGAAGGCCGGGATGACGTGCTGCTGCTGCAGCAGCCGCGAGATGCTGGCACAGGCGTACTCCCTCACCTCGGCGCTGGGGTGCTGCAGCTGCAGAGACACAGAGTCAAGGGAGCGGGCACACAGCTGGTCTGTATCGTGCGGTTGCGGCCTTTTGGCTGCAGATCATAGCTTCTGAGGAGAATCAAGGGCCTTCAGCTCCTGAGCAAGTTTATAAATCTCTGCCTGAGCTATGAGGTTATCCCTATGAGCAGACAAACCCTGTTCCAGGTGTGTAACGAGAGAGCAGCAGCTCAGACACGGATCTGATGCCAGCTGGCACTAGTGGGACCTCTGACCTACTGTTGCTAAAAACACACACAGAGGTGGAGGGAAAACACTGCCCGGAACAATGCCGTAAAAAGTGACACCGCAAAGAAAAGCTGCAGAATCCAAAGCAACACAAGTGCACTAGGCCAGAAATATCTGCCTTGAGACAATAGGAGCAGCCTTACTCTGTGCCCACAGCCCTGCTGCTGGATGGGTGTCAGGGCTGCACTCCACAGGAATGACAGAGTGGCTGCAAGGGGCACAGAGATGGCTGCGACACAACAGATAACACCTGCCAAACAGCAGTGTGGAAGAGCAGTGCATTCCCTCACCAAAACTGACAGGATCTCTCAGCTCTCTCCCCCTGGCATGTGTGTATCTGCACACTTTTCTTTAAATAGCAGATAAGTCAGTCCAGAAAAATAATCAAGCAGCACTTTATTCAATCGGTCACTTGGGTGAAGTGAACCAAAGGGACTTATTTACCTAAAGGAAAGCAGGCTTTAATTTCCAATACTAAAGCAACCCACACAAGAAGGTCCCAACTACACTTTCCATCTGTAACGCTTAAATCCAGAACTAATGAGTAGTGGACGATCGGCTGACCCCCGCCACTCCCAGCACCGTGCCTCGATGCTCGCAACACGCCGGCTGGGCAGACAGGCAGGAAGGCAGGCAAGCAGCAGCCGCGCACGGGGCAGGGCGCGGAGCACCGGCAGGGCCGGGCCGCGTGCGGGCCAGGGCCGGGAGAGGGCGGCGGCAGAGGACGGTTCAGCCCCGGGCACCCAGGAGGAGCCGGGCCCTCGGCTGGACGACGGCGGGCAGCGCCGAGCCCTCGAATCACCACCGCCCCCCCGCTCCGCACGCCCGAGCGCGGCCTCCGCGGCTCCTCCGGACCGGGCCCGCCACCCGCTCTCGCCCGCACCTTCTGCAGCAGCTCCGCCGCCGGCTCCTCCTCGGGGCCGTCCTCCACCTCGCGGCGCGGCTCGGGGCCGGTCGGAGAGAAGGGGACCCTCCGGAAACGCCGCACACGGCTCTTGCCCATGGCTCCGCGGCACCGCGCCGCTCGGCGCCGGCGCACCCACGTGTGAGACGCGGCGCAGGCGCAGCGCGGCCCCGGGAGCCGCCTCCGACGGGGCCCCACGGCCTGCGGCCCCGGGAGCGACCGGGCTCGCGGCCTGGAACGCGCTGCGTGCCGACTGAAAACGATCCCCCCCCAGCAGCACCCGCACCAGGGCAGTTACAGACGGCAGCTGTAACTTCTGCTGCTCCCTGTTCTCTGGAGACCCGAGCCTGCGCGGTACAAAGAACATACCGTCTGTTTATACAAAGCATTTATTTTATACACATTTACCTACAAAATATACAACGGTTAAAAACGATGGACGGGTGGAAGAATTGCTGGAAGGACCGCGGAGGATCGATGCTGATGCCCAAATGGTCAGTCTGTCCATAGGCTGCCTCAAGCCAGCCCGGCCCATAGGCAGGGTCTACAGAAGCTGCAACTGCTGTACAGTTTTAGTCAACTGAGAGCTTGGGAATTTAAAAGGCACCTGAAACAACTTCAGCTCTTAAAATTCTCTGCCAGTTGAGCTATCCAAAAAGTTACAGTTTGTGCAGGTAACATCCACACCCTGCTTATAACACTCGGAATAACACGCTGTTGTTGTATCGTGGCACTGTTTTCTTCAGCAAACCTGAAGTTACACATTTGCAATACCAGTTTCATATTCAGACTAATCACAGCCTAAAATCCACTCAGTGTGGTCTTGTGAATCAAGTTACAGTACAGTCTTACAATCAGGAAGATGCAAGCGTATTTAAGACAACTTTTAAAAGATTAAAGTCTTCTTGAAATAGCAGTGCTGTGAACCAGATCAATGAGCTACAGGTGACCACAAGGAAAGTGGCTGGTGCACTATACATATATACACACGCAATTTGACAAATGCGATCCTCAACACAGTTGCCAAGTTCTTAAATATTAAGACCAGTTTTCTCCAGCACAGACAGTCTCTCTGCAAGCCTCTTAACCAGTTCCAGAAACAGCGACCAGATGAGGACAGCTGTAATGAGTAAGTGTGCTAATAAAACATCCCGGGAATGGCATGTGTTCTTTTCAATACTGTTCATGAGACAACAAAAGTCAAATAGCAATTGTTTTTGTCCTGAACGTCGGTGTTAATCTGCTATTTACAATAGCTTACAAATACACAACACAAATGAGGTTTGGTTTTCAGGTTCAACTCCATAACCAATTCACATACTTTGCCTGTACGTTTTCTTCTAGCTGAAGTAAAAAAGTGACATTAATACTGAAAAAGAGGTAATCAGAAGTAGCAAAAGCACTGATATGATAACAAAGAATTTGGATAAATATTCAAGAAAGTAATATTGCACACTTTCACTGTCAACTGTATAAGACTTTCATTACTAGGCAGTGACAACCAGTCCTGTTTGGTGGTGGTGGGGTTTTTTTTTTGCTGTCATACTACCTTAAACAAACAAAAAAGGTCATTTTTGGTTTCCATGGCAGTGGAAAAAACTGAAGGAAGACAGCCCTTATTGAACATGAGGCCTAGGTTTCAAAATTAATTTTCCAGTCTGCAAGACAGAAAACAATGAAAAAGTTAAGACCTTGACCGCTGAACCTAACTGCACTTCAAGTTCACAGGTAAGTTCAAAATGACAAATGACACAACACTAAATATCCTATATTCCATTCGACACGCATCCACGCAATTTGATAAGGTGCATACAAGTGCTGCTCAGAAAAAATAATACTTCACATTTATTTTTGAAATATTTGCATCTTAAAAAAAAGGTGTAGAGAATGAACCACTAACACTTACATCATCACAGGACATATTATATTCTGCCAAAACAGTTCGACATCGAGCTGCTATACTGTGTGCACCACGTCAAGGAAAGCAGCCAGCATTTGTACACCAACCGCTCACTGAAGACACAGCAGTAGCATACACCAACACGGTAACTAATGACTAAAGTACCTAGCTTGTAAAAACACGACCAAAGGATACATTGATGGTGCCACCACTCTTTTATGTATTCCAGCAAAGAACAAGCCTATTAGAGTAATACAGCTAATTGTGAAAAACGGGTGATTCCAAAGTGATGTGAAAAACGACACCTAGGAAATAAATCTCATTAGTTTTAGCATATACTTGCTACACACAGACAGAAAGCTGCTGTCTAGTTCAGCGAATTAGAAATACTGCTCTTAGTCATTTCCACATACTTGTGGACAATTCTTTAGATACACCTTAAGTGGCAGTATTTTGGCATTGTGCAAGGACACAGTACATAACTAGTCCAGATGGCCTGAGAGCTAGAAGTGATCTCTGAGATCCTTGGGAGAACAATCTTCAGCCTTTTGACTTTCAAGATACTACAGCACTTAAGTGCAACACCAGGCTATGAGGCAGACTGCACACAGGACTAGCACGACCTTTACCTTTTGTGTCTCTGGGTCTATTAACCAGTTCCAAGCACCAGTTGCCGTACAGACTGATACCACTATCAGAATCACTGATAAAAGAAAGAACAAGAATGTGAGTATCATATTTTACTCCTATCAAAAGCAGTATTTTTTTCTCCCAACAGAAGCTATTAAGCACTTATTTCTTCTCCCATATCTAAGGGAGGAAAAACCTCTCCTTGGAAGGTAGAAATGAAAACATGTAAACAAACTTCTACTGTTTTTAACAGTAGAGGCTCCGTACAGGATTCCTGTGCAGATACAAAAACCTAATTTCTTTCAAGTAAAAGCATCCCAATGCTCTGAAGAAGCAACACTTCCTAAAACAACACAGCTAGAAAAACTAGGAGCTGGAAGACTGGAGTTAAGAGTTGTACCAACTATTCAGTATTCAGTTTCTATCCTGCTAGCTCCTCTGTGCAGGAAAAAGCCTGAAGAATTAGCACCAACAGTTTCAGTGGCACAGCTAAGTTGTATTATACTCCCCTAACCTCAACCAACACACTTAGCAAGGAAAGTGGACATAGAAAGGAAGCAAAAAAAACAAAAAACCAACAAACTTAAATTGGAGCCAGGAAACAAAACAAATACAGAATGCCTTCAGAAGAATGATCAACTCACTGTAAATGAAAAAGGCTAAACACAAACTACAGCAGTAAGAGACACTAGTTTGATTTTGAGAGGCTACAAAGGGCTGGAGAGCAGCGAGTGATGAAAAAAGAAGGAACAAAGTAGAGAAAGCTTGTGTTCTATTGCACATTCATAAAGCTTTGAGGCTTTCACTGGCAGCCTTGCAGATCTGAGTATTTTTTGTTGAATGTGAAGCTTGGATGGATGCAAACAGATTTTTACCATGACAAAAAACAAACAAACAAAAGAAACCACACAAAGACATTGGAGATGCACATTCCTTACTGAGAATAAAAAGTTAAAACACAAAACACGACACACACAGTAACAAATCAATTTTTTAAAAGAAAGTTGGAAAAGATCTACCTAAAGCATAAACTTCTTTTCTGTTATGAGTACTTCTTTTCCAGGGTAAAAGGAGAAAAAACGTAGCACTGAGATAAATACCCTCATCACGAAGTAAGAAGTCCCTTGTATGTATGAATTACGAAACTAACAAAATAGTTTCTGAGTATAGAAACTTCAGCAGAACCTTTGAAGCAAAAAGCACTCTATTTCCACCATGGACTACTGACTGAAAATGGGCAGCACATCTGGGGTATGTCCTGCTTCCCTCCTCTGCCATTTCAAACTTTCCTATTAGATCAGATGAAGATGCATTCTGCCCTTAATCCTTTCTGCTTCAGGACTCACTGCTATGATTTCTTCACCTTCACTTTGACGGAATACCTATCCTAGTCTTGTTTGATTCCAGAACCTGAAGCGTCTGGCTGGGCAGTAAGAGCTTTCAGGAAACAAAAAAGCAGAACAACATAAAGCTGCCCAGCAACAAGCAAAAACAAAACGGAGAAAAACCCCGCAACACATTAATATCCCAACTCTTTACAGAATAATTTAGCCTTGAGCTTATTCTATCTTGACATCTGGCTAGAGTGTTGGTTTTAAAAACACGTATACTAGGACAACTATCCAAGCTATTACGTGTATCAGATACAAACTCATCCCTTTAATTCATACATCTTTTTATTTGTCAAATTTGTGTTCAGTAGTGGCAGGAATGCTCAATGGCACCCAGGACATTGCGTCTGCTTTCAGGCAAGTATTACACTTTAACTTAAGGTGAATACACTACTGCCCTGTAGCAGAGCATGTGAGTGCATGCACACCACAGAAACTGTAAAAAGATCATTAAGTAGAGATTGTTGTTTGGGCAAGCATAAATCAATTCACACTGATAAATCTAAAAAGCATATAAAAGAGAATGCAATGTATCCCTTGAAACATCAAACTTACTTCTCCAACGTCCTGTAGCTGGTTGCAAACACGCAATATATTCAGTTAGCCTTCTTTCAAAAGCCTTGAGATCTGAGGAAGATACATTGTAAGTGTAATTAGATCTTCATCTGTTCAGTCATACTGTGATGTAAAAGATAAAAGGAATTTGCTTTGTTCCCCAGCACACACCACTTTCTTAAACAGACAGAAGAAAACAAATGCACTCATCATGCAGATGAAATAAAAGTCAGAATAACTCCACTCAACTCCAGATGAAAAGTGTAATGATGCCGTTACATTAAACACAGAAAACATTCCTACTTACAGAAAACAGAAAAACAGATTAAGAACTCAAAGTATTTCAGACAGCTTTAAAAATACCTAGATTTAGAATAGCTTAAACATCCCCTTCACACACAAATAGATAATGTACTTTAGAGACTAATTGTATCAAAGAAGCCTTTAAGTTCTATTATTGATATAGTGATGGAAAAAAAAAAAAAAGAGGTTGGCTATTTGCCAGATGTTCAGCTATGTTGCAGCATAGCTTTGATGACATTATTTTGTAGAACACTTAATGCCATATTTCATACAGAGAGATACGGATACATACATACACAGCAAACACTAACTCAGTAATCTTAATACAATTCTTTTTTTTTCCCCCTTTAAATAAATGTTTCTCCTTATCTCCAGTTTTCTCAAGATTTTTCCATTTAAATTGCTATCAATTTATACCACTAATTTGTTCATACCACTAATTTGTGTAAAATCCTCACCAACCACCGCTTGTCAAGGAGCCGTTTCATCCCAAGCCTGTTAGATTCAATCCTCTGTTCAACAAGGTCAGTATTTGACAACGTTCAGTCAAAGCTAGAATTCTACCCAGAGTTAAAAAGCTTTTTAATAACAAATGCATATATTTTCAGCTGAAGTGTTTCAGTTAACACCACTGAAAATCCTTCCCTTCAACTTGCAGCCATTGCTAAGTTATTTAAGCTATCATAAAGCAATTAGATTATAAGGAGAAAAGAATAGGTATTGTAATCATTACTAATGCACTTTTCCAAGTTCAAACTACTCCCAAGAAGCGTGCAGCGAGTTCCTGGCAGAAGATGACAGCGCCCTGTCTGTAGCCACAGAACTGCTAACTGCACTAATTGATGACAACAGCTACAACCAGTCTGGCAATTACAGCTAACGACCGGGGCTCCCTGCGCAGCACCAAGCCCTGTATCAGACACTGCAGCACGGAGGGCATCGCAGGAATCCTGATTCAAGCGTGCTGCCAGCAAGAGCTTTAGAGAGAGCATCCCATAGGCATAGGGGCAAGCAGCCGACACCTCTGTCCCCAAGAAAACACCTGAGTTACGTAAACAAAGTTAGAACAATAACAGAAAGCCACCGAACTTTCAGAAAACGGAAACTTAACGTTACAGCTTTGCTTATTTGGGAGGCCCGTGCTGTAAGCGCAGCCCCTGAGTGGGGCCACATAGCCCGACGGCCGCTTATTGGCATCCTCACACTGCTGCAGCTCACCGGATACAAAGCCCAGCTGCCGCTGCTCCCGAGCAGGGCCTACCTACGGGGTCCGCTAAGCCCAAGGGCGGCCGGGGAAGGGCCACAGCCCACCCTACACCCAGGACAGAGTGCCTGCCGAGGATCAGTGTTACTATACTCACCCTCCGCCTGCTCCAGTGAGTTCATAGCGGGCGGGCGCAGGGCGGAAAGCAACTACGGCCAGCCCGGCCCTACTCTCACCTCACTCCCCTGCCACCGGCAGACCAGGCCCGCCCCGCCCCGAGCGGCTCTCGGCCACACCCCCCAGAACAACGCCGCACCTTATTGGGCAGTCTCCCACTCCCGACGCCCTCCTAAGCAAGCGAGGTTCTCATTGGTTCCCGGGGAGACAAAGGGCGTGTTTTGGCCGTGCGTGAGTCATTAAGGGGGCGGCGGCGATGTGTGAAGGCCGTGTGCAGCTCTGTGTGAAGGGGCTGGTAGCGGCTCCTCATGTGGTGGTTGCTGAAGCTTTGGTGCGAGACTCATTAAACTTCACCCGCAAGCAGTGGCTGGGCTCGAGAGATTAGCTTAAGCTCTCGTTTCTCTGGGTACAACCATAAAGCCTGAGGCCCGGCTCCTGAGAAATAAGAAAGCCAATAAAGCCACATCGCGAGGCCCGCAGCAGCAGCCTCGTGTCGGGCGCCTCGCGCTCTCTCCCCCTGCTCCCCCTCTGCGCGCGCTTCCCGCCGCCCTCAGCACAACTGTCTCAGCGGGGCCGCCCTCAGCACAACTGTCCCTCAGCAGCACTGCGTGTCCGCGGGGCCGCCCCTCACAGCGGCTGTCCCTCAGCGAAACGTCCGCCGCCGCACTGCTCCGGCCCCGCCTACCGGCGCGGGGCCGCATCGCGCCGCTGTGTGGGGTCAGCGGCGGGCTGTGCGTGCTCTCTGAGCGGTACGTAGTGCTCACGGCACTATTTTATTTTTTAATTTTTTTTTTGGTAGGTTGTAAACGTCTCTTTTGAAGTACCGAGATCGGCAGTCACGATCGCTAGGTCCGTGCTGCTTCCTCCCGCTGTCCTAGCCGGGATGCTGAGGTAACTGAAGTAAATTTCCCGAAATGAGAGCTTTTCAAATTTAAATGACGAAATCAGCGACTCGTCCCTGGGCTGCGTGTTACCGCCTGTTTTCAGCTAGCGAGGTCAGAGTCGATGCCCGCGACCGTCCCGTGGCAGAGCTGCGAAACCCTGCGCTCAGCTCCTGCTGCGGAGCTCCGGTCCCGCTCGGGTGCCACCTACCGCCCGGCTGCTGCCTTGCAGGTCCGCGCCGCCGTGCCGAGCCGTCCTAACCTCGCAGCTCCAGTTCCCTTGTGTTTCGCTGGGTTTTTTTTTTTGCTTGGAAAGTTGGTCGTCATATAAAAGCAGATTGGTTTGATTAAAAGCAAGGCATCTTTGGTAAGATATTTGGTAAAACACAAATTACTTGTTTGTTTTTCTTGGAAGTCTCCTGCTACTGAAACCTGACCTAGGGAACACGGTTTCCCCGTTGCAAAATTTGCAGCTGTGAAGGCGCTGGAGGCAGCCAGGCAAGCTGCTGGTGTCAGGCCTGCCCAGGCTGGACGTTAGTACAAAGGCTGCTTTTTCAGTTGGTTTGCTCAGCTGCAGATGAACTGAGTTTGTATGTTCTCTGTAGAAGCTACCAAATCTCTGGCCTTGCTTCTCTCTGTTGGGGGTCCTGATGGATGAAAAGCTGGACTTGAGCTGACGGTTTGTGCTTGCAGCCTGGAAGGCCAACTGTATCCTGGACTGCATCAAAAAAGGGGTGGCAGCAGGCAAGGGAGGTGATTGTCCCCTTGTGAGGTCCTTTGAAGTACTGTGTCCAGACTGGGAGCCCCCAGTACAGAAAGGATGTGAAGATGCTGGATTGTGTCTGGAGCAGGGCCACGGAGATGATCAAAGGGCTGGAACACCTCTCCTATGATGAAACATTGAGACAGTTGGGATTGTTTAGCTTGGAGAAGGCTCTGGGGAGACCTTGTTGTGGCCTTCCAGTACTTGAAGGGAGTTTACAGGGAGGAGGGGGGCTGGCTTTTTAGATGGTCTGATAATGATAGGATAAGAGGGAATGGCTTTAACTAGAAGAGGGGAGATTTTGGTCAGAATTAGGAAGAAATTCTTTACTCAGAGGGTGGTGATGCCCTGGAACATGTTGCCCAGAGAAGTTGTGGAAGACTTATCCCTGGAGGCATTCAAGGCCAGACTGGATGGGGGTCCTGGGCAGCTTGATCTAGTGGCTGGCAGTCCTACCTGTGGCAGGGGATTGGAACTGGATGGTCTTTAAAGTCCCCTATAACCTTAGCCATTCTATGATTCTCTGTCCTGGATGCCAATCGAAATAGGTATTGAGTGCACGAGGAAGAAAATGTGCGATACTTGTGCATGCAAGTGCTTCTCTGTGGTGCATTCTGTAGTGATAGCTAACACTGTGCTACTCCCATCTGTTCTGCTTATACTAACATTTATATGAGTGGGCAAGCAGGACCGGCTGTTGGTGTGTAGGACTGAGCTGAAGTTGCTGGAGGAATCTGAAATAAAGGACAAGGGGAGTGTAGTAACAATTGCACTGGAAAGTGATTGTTATCAGCAATAAAGAATTAATCTGCTGTAGAATTTATCCTTTTAGCTCTTTCTACGGATTCCAAATGGTCATCATGGATCAAAATTTCCAGGGGTCAAATCTGAAAGCTTATGGATGACAAAAGGTGCTGTAAACTACCTGAAGCAGTTTCAAGATGGTTTCTTTTCATCTTTATAGAATTTTCTATGGATGTTAAGGTTGTCGTGAAAATATGATTTGTGGTCGTTTTGCTGTCATTGTTCTTAAGTTTCATCACCAAAGAAAAAGAATTATTATTTTAGAAAAGGTTTTTGAGTAAGGCTACAAGAAAGATAAGCTCTTGCATTACGTTTTGGTTGAACAGACTCTGAGATGAATTGCACTTCTTCAGAAAAATTGAACTTCATTATCTGAAAGAATTGAGTAGTTCAGTTGGCTGAGTTATAGAAGGAAGTAGATGTCCAAAATTAGACGTGCATAAAATTGGGCTCCTTTTGGTACAGTTACATAGCCCGCAGAGATTTCTAGCATCCTGAAAGCATCAGGAAGTTGTAATATGCAGTTACTTCCATGCATTTGTTGATATGCAGCTCTCCTGCTGATCTCTTTCATCTTCATCCACCTATTAGGTTTACTTCTGAACAAATACAGACACCTTACAACTGTTTTTATTTGTAATTTTCATGATTTGTGGCACACAAACTAAACCTGCAGCAGGGAAGAAGTTTCAAGAGCAATGAGATTCACACCCCTTAGTCAATTGTAATACTTTTATTTGTAATGAAGAACTTCTTGAGCAGTTCAGAATGCTTTTATTTCTCTGTTTTTTCTTTTTCCGAGTAGCTTTTACTCTTTTTTTTCCCTTACAATTCCATTGACTGGAGGCTAGCTAAGGTAAATGAGAGTCAAGAAAGTAATTGTCATCATACTACGATTTTAACTTGAATGAACTATTGCTCAGGGTTAGTACATCTGTTAGCAATTCTTGATATCTTTTTCTGACAACATCTGTGAAGCCTTAAAATTAACTGCTTAAGCAAAAGGAGTGAGTGTACGTTTGAATCACTTCATAGTGCAGAGGTGATTGGGAGAAATGTGCTTTGTCAGCCTAGGGTGATATCTGAGGTATCTCCTTTTGAGATGCAGGGGATACATCTTTGAGCTTAGCATCTTTCGTATCTATTTCTGGTTCTCACAGCTGTACTTTCAGCACAATGTGAGAGCATCTGTTAGCAGCATCTGCTATCAGAGATAATTAGGATGGGTCACTTGTTTCTTACTTTGCTTGCATTTCCAGCCTTCTTCTGCACATTTTCCTCTATGCGATCTCTTCTGCTTATTTTTCTCAAACAATCCATCCCTCTTGAGGCATCATGTTATTGCAGAGATACTGTGTTAACACAATCTTTTTGAATGTACTGGTCTGGTATTTTTAACATGAGTTTATTGTAGGAGATATCTCTCAGGCTTGGTAATTATTATCCTAACTGACACTTAGATATGAGGATAGTGTTTATATGCTTTATATTCCTTTTTTAATTATATTTTTGGAAGCTTAAAATCTTACCATAAAATTGTCCCTTTTTCCTTCCTTCAATCCCATTTTCTATGAGAAGTGTTCTACGTACAGAGAACTATATTTTTATTAGGGAATCCATATTCAGAATTTCTTGGCTTGGTCAACAAAAAAATTTTACTCAGAATAATTTTAGTCTTCATTACCTTCCAAAGTTTATCCCGGAAGAACAACTTTGCCAATTTGCAGCAGCTTCAGTAGAAAAGAGGAAGCCTTTTTGTTGGACATCTGAGCAAAATCACAGGATTCTCTCTACAAAATGTGCCAATTACAAACATATGTAATTTGTGCCATGATATGATAGAAAACTCATTTTTAATTCTTAGAATTATAGTTTGAGACTTGAACATGGGAAGTTTTGGCTTGAAATGCTAAACAATGCTTGAATTGCAGTTCTGTATAAAGCCATTACATCTTTTTCTAGAACAGAAATGAGTGAGGTTCTTATGTACGTCTGTGTATCACGGTAGTAACACAACTTCCTTTCTCATCTCCTATGGTGTTTCAGAAAGAGAGCCCCTTACATCCAAGATAACTTTTATCATTTCTCTTAATGCATATGGTTGCTTAAAAGCATGATGTGCAAGTACCGTTCTCTAATTAGCACAGTGTTTTAGTAAGCTATGGTGTCTTTCCTTTGCTGTTTCTCTTCAGTATTGTTTAATCCCCATACTTTCTTGACTTTCAGTCCAGACGTAGATCCAGGTGAATTCTGTATGTTCTGGAGTAAATATGTAACAGAATTGATGCTATGAAGTTATGTATGAAATAGTGAATCTTTGGAGATTAGGCATATAATATCAGATTAAACAAAGTTCCCTTTGTTTCCCAAAGTTCAGTCTTGAATAATATTTATTCATTTTTTCGGTTCCTAATCCTCCTCATATAATAATTCCCAAATACTTTTTTCTCACCTTGTGATCTCCCACAATTTTGCTTGGTTTTCTAAAATAAATAAGCAAAAAACAATGACCAGAAGTCAGCTAACAGAAAAGCTGTCTGTTTATCTGCTTTTTTCCCTTTTTGAGGGGTACCTTAGTTCTTTAAGTGTCTTTCCTCATAGGATAACGCTGAGTAGCTGAGTTGCGTTCTTATTGACTTTCAGCTTTGAAGAGTGTTTAGAATAAGGGTAGTTTATGTAAAAATATTAATTTGTGACAAAGATATTACCCCATAATAAAGACTCATGCACAAACCAAACCATTCTTGTCAGAGTGGAGATTCTGAGACTGAAAGCAAAACTTGTTTCTTACCTTTTGAATACTGAAGTTCTATCTTCTTGCTCTTGGTTGACCAAGAGAGGTGGTAAGGCTGCTGTTCCTGCCTGCCTGATAATCCCCCATGTGTAGGTGTGTCTCCATCTCCCAGCCTGGTTGGCAGCTGCCACTGAGTAGCGTGGCCCAGAGGTACAAACAGCAGCTGTGATGGATGTGGGACATCGCTGAACAGGTACTGGTGCTTTTACAACCATATTTATATTGCTAACAGCATGCGGAATGCTGGCACCTGGTCAGTCACTCAAGCTCCTCTGCTTATAGTCTGTTTAGTGCTAGACTCAGGAGTAAGAAGTTTGTTAGCTTCTGAAATTATGGGCCATATACCCCGTGGCTTTGCCAGGACATGCTGTATTTCCTACTGTTTCCCACCCATGGTTTTGGACATATTTTTCTTCAGCCTGAGATCCTATTTGCAGTAGCTGCTTTGAGGATTGGTTGTATTTGGCCATATGCTTGTCTTGTACTCTTAATATTTGATATCACTTCCTCAAAACAGATTTATTCCAAGCATAGATACTCTTTAATAAAAGCAAACAGAATGACCAAACCCACTCAAGGCTGGTTGTTGTTCATAGTCTCTCACATTGTTCTTTACCTGCTTCCAAAAGAGCATATTCAGAAATTACATGATTCCTCTGGTAAGGGCTTTCACTGCTCTTCTCTATTGTATTGCAGTTATTCTGGAGAAGTAGGAGATAATTTCTCTAGAGGCTTTCAGTCAATCATCTTTCAATAAAAATATAATGTTCCTAGAAGCTAAATGGATTCTTTCCCTTGAATTATTTGTGCTCAGTTAGGCTATCAGGCCTTCTTTAAAACAAACAAAAAAAACCTGACAACACCCCTCTGCTGCCATATTTGCTTGTGTTAATGCTTGTGTTAGATCATCTTTTGCATCACTTTCTGTACATATCTTATCCTAGAACATGGGATTTTTGGGAAGTGCAACAGTTAGTACAAATAGAGCGCCACAAATAGAGAATCCTCATAATTACTGCTATGGAAATATAAAAAGAGGAAAAAGCAGAAAGATATAACTGTTACTTTTTTCCACATGACAGCATCTCGTAGTACAGGCAAGTATGTACTTGAGTTGAGGTCTTATGGCAAGTTAAGAATGCAGCTTTTCAGTAAGATCCAGCTTAAATACTGTAATTCCAAAAGCATGCTTAATTTAGAGCATAGAAATGATGTACAAGTGCCACATCTTATTTTGGGAAGCAAATAGAGGGAAACGTGATCCTTCAGGTTGCTGATGAAGGAGCTTCCAAATGTAAACTGCCCAGTAGCTCTTTACTCAAGGGAAAATATTTGAAGCAAAAGCTTTAGAAGGATCTTGTGTAAGCAGAATTCCTGGCTTTAAACGTCCCATTGGGGTTGTGTTCTTTTGTAATGATTGATGTGATGTCAATATACTTTTTTAGACTTTCGTTAAACAGCATCAGGAGGAACTGACTGAACTGTGTCATAGTGTATCATGAGGCATTCCATAGATCAGAGAAACAAGACCAATTCACTTCTCTCTGGAGCCATTTAATTAGAGGGAGGTAAAGGAGTAATATAATAGTACACAACTTGTGTTCATTTTTTAAAGTATATAATTTTTAAAGAAAAAAATTTGAAAGTCAGTTGTGTGTTTTTTTTTATCGTAGGTTAATATTTTGGATTATGTTAGTTTTTAAAATACTTTTCTGGTAACATGTATCTAACATCATATTCTTATTTCTTTTAGTATAAATCCTTACAAGTCGTGTCAGAAGTCTTTCATCTTCCCAAGATGATTATTCAAAGAATTTTGAAGATCTGAATAGGTAAGAAAAGTCCAGTACTTTTGTTTTGCGAACATCCTAAATATTTGATAGAAAACTATTTTTAGTGCTATAGTAGGAACTTAATTTTAGTATTCACCTGGGTCTATGCAATAATATTGTGTTAAGTATAATATTAATAGGGAAGGAAAATATTTTGTCCCTTGAAGCCGACCAATTTCTAGGCTCTGCTCTTCAGAGATTGAATTCCAGTGCACCGTCTCTTGTGGGTGTCTGGCCCCCGAGTTCTCATTAAGTCTGTGGGAAGAGTGAATGTTCTTCAGCTAGTCCTGATGGAGCTTTTATAGTGATTTGAGTTGCCAGCTTTTGTGGTGCACAGGCTTCATTCTAGATACTTAATTTCTGAAATGGTTGTATTTCTCCATGTTATGCTTTGTTTCAAGAGCAAATAGGGCTTTTCTTCTATTCTTCTCTTTCTTTCTTTTTTTTTCCCCCCACATACACATGTACATGTTTTATCTGTTCAGGAGTAATCCTGCAGATTTTGAGGATTTTATAGTTTTAGTTGCCTATTTCCTTAAATGGTATTTTATTTCTGTTAGCCATAAGGGAAACTGAGTCTAAACTTAGCTGAGTGGGGAAAAAATTGTGCGTAATCAAGCTACTTGATTATTTTCTAACGTTTAGTTCTCAAGCTTGAGGAAAATTTCTCAACATTTTCACCACTTCTAAATCAGATAACCAGTGAATTTCATGTTGTTAATTTGGTATTCATCCAGTTCGAAAAATGCTGGAATGGGACTCGGTGGTGTGGTCCTTTAAGAACTGCTGTGGTTACAGCGGCTCTTGTAGGAAGATAACAATGAGACTTTTTTAATGAACTACTACGGAGTTATTTAAAAGAATATATGAAAAAGATGCCCAGCTTGACAGGAATATCATTGTACTGAGCACAAAACTAACATGCGTTTGACCTGATTTTAACAGGTTGGCCTTCCATTTGCAACTTGAACTCTCACCTGCAATGAAAAGTGTTTTTCTTTTGACTTTACATCTTTGCATGGGTTTTCTTGGATCAAACTGTCACTCAAAATTTGACTTAAAATGTAATAATACCCATATGAAATGAAATACTTGTCCATTTTTTGACAATTACAATCCATAATGCTGTGAACAAATAGCTATTCAATTAAAGCTGATTATTGTCCAATCTGTAACATAGGGAAAAAATAAATAATGTAAAGCTTTATTTGCCCATTTTTCATCTTATCTGCTCACCAAAACATTTTTGAGTATTTATGATCTGAAATGGGATAGTGGTTTTCAAAATAGGTTATTATTTGAGATCAAAAGTATATACTCTAGCAGTTTAACTGAGTAGTGCATAGAATTCTGAATATGTAGTTGGGAATGTCCTATTATACTTTGACAAATGTGTTAATTTTATTTTTCTGTTGCTTAAAATAAGAATCAGTTGCTTCCTACTATCCTAGAAAGTGCATCTGATCTAAGGAATGTGCTACTTTTTGTTTTTATACCTCACAACACTGGACATGATATTTGTGGCTTGCAGAACATATAAGAAAGTGACAACAGTGCAAGACTAGCAACAGGCTTCTGGTTGAATATAAACAGCTTCTCTTCTTTGATTCGTGGGGGTGTGCTGCAGTTATAGGCAATCACCTGGTATGAGTCAGGTCCTGCACAAGCACTCCCAAGAAGTTAAAAATGATGGGTTTGTGTTCTTGAAAAGTCATGTGTGGTGCTTTGTTCTTACACTGTAATCGTGCTTCAAGATTCTGTCAGAAGTAAATTTAGCTTGGTTTAGAGATGTCTCTTAAAATAGTCCCTATTCAGAACTGCAGTTAAAATTTTAATGTGTTGAAAGAAATGTAAAACATTGATTCACTGCACTTGATAACAAAATTTGACCTAGTTAAAATGAGAGAGCTTTGAAATTGTTCACTAAATTAATTTCTAATAATTCATGGTACTTGGAGTGATTAAACATCTGTCCTGGATTTCTTCTTCCTGAATGACATGACACGTATGCAACTAAAGCAGTCAGATATAGTGACTAATGGTAGGAAGTCGTGTTGAAACTGCATAATTGGTGTTTCTCACGTGGATTTTATGTTGATTCACTTACCCAAAATACAATTTGGGGGGGGGGGGGGAGTATCTGTTTTTGTTTTAGAACTCCTTATTGTACACTTAAATTTTGCATCTTTTCTTGTATCACGGGCACAACAGTAAAAAGGCATTTTCTGCTCGTTGGGAAGTAGCTGCCTTGTTTTACAATCAGGAAAAAAGTAATCTGAATTTAAACAAATTCTGTGATAATATTGTACTCATTTCAAGTGTAGTCATTTGTGAAAGTTTTTATGGAATTGGAAATCTTTATTTCAAATTTAGCTTTAAATCGTGAGTGACCAGTGATGCTCTGACAGTGGGAAGGAGAAAATACAACTTTTCATTTATACTTCCAGTGCAGTTCGTATACCTGTGCTAAATCAAAGTGACCACTGCGGCTGCAGGGATGTTATATTAATACTCAACTGAAAGTTTTAAAAATGTCTTTTTACATACAGACTTAATCAGCTATATTTTTTTATCCTTTTGCAAATGTGTGAAGTAGATGAAAACACAAGCTTGATAGAGCCAGCATGCTCTCTTCTCTGTAGTAAATCATTATATGCCCGTGGAGGATCACTGGCTATCATAGTTACAGCATTTGGGAATATATTTGCTGTGTGTGAACAACAGTGGTATACCAAGATCTCACACAAGGCAATGGTGGATGGCTACCTAGCATAGAAGCTCCATGAGGGTTACAGTGTGCCTCTAGATTAGGCATTTTTCTGTTGAGTGAGGAAAGATACTTGAACTGGGAGGATTTGGTCTTGGTAAGTGACTATGCGAAGACCAGGAAAGGTATGATTGAAGGTTGTTTTTTTTCCCCTTGAAATACAACTTCAAGCATCTTTTAAATCTGATACAAGTCTAGGTACATTCCATGTAAGTAAATTGTAAATAAATTAGAGCAGTAAAGATAAAGCGTGTGTGGAATATGCCAATGTGAATATTCATGGTCGTGTACATCCTGAAATAGGATGCATGTATTTCTTCACAAAACTGGAAGAACTGTAGGAACATACACAGATGACCTAATCTACAATTGCTCTTGCAGGTATTTCATTATCTGCTTAAGCTATTGAGCTGAAATTCTAAAAACACTGTACGCACGTATTTAGGCTACTGATATCCAACAGTCCATTAAGCAGAATGAAACTCCTGCTCTAACAGTATTCAGTAACTGAATGGTGTATGCATTTATTTGTGAAGTTTAGAATTCTACAGAACATCTCCAAAAGATAAAATATAACAAGCTACACCGTACATTTATTATAGACTTAAAATATCTGTGCTATCTTTACCTTAGGAGCTAGAGCTACTCTATGGAAACTTCCTGGTTCCCTTTGTGACAAGGGATTGGTGAGATTCTTACAAGTTTCTATTTGTGCTCTTAATGTATTCTGAAGAATTGCTTACCTCCTGATCATGTAAGTTATGCCTTGTTGAACAAACTGGTCCTTTAATTTAAGTTGATAACACAACTTATCACAGATATGAAAGGCCACATACAAACACTGCCATTCATACCTTAGGCAAACTTCCATCTCTTCTTCCACTGCCAAGCAAGAATGCTGTTTTAGGCCAGTCACCCCTTTCTCAGCTTAAACCTGCATTGCTGAGTGTTAGACCGTTAGGGGGTGGTCTTCCAACACCACTGAACCTTTATATTTCCCAGTGTTTCATTCTCTGTTTTCATGACTAATGTGATCACTTACCACAGTATGTTTGCTTGTAAAAGTAGAACAATACATGGTTGATACTACGTGAATTACATCAACTAGATAAGTGGGACTTGGAAAAATCTGAACTTGCAAATACTTAGCAGTGATCAAATAATAGTTGAAAGACTGGAACTCAGCCATGCTATTTTCAGAGCAAACTTTATGTGAAAGGATAGGAGAGTAGGGGAGTATACTATTCTTCATCTAAAAATGAATTCGTTCCGACATTATGAAAGCATAAGAATATAAAGCTTACCTTTTATGTCCTTAGTCTGAAATCAGATTCAGCTACTGTCCTTGCATCTGTTTGAAGTTGGTATGGGTTGAGGTGAACACCTGGCTATTTTAGAAAGGCTTTTTTTCTTCTCCCGTTGTGAACTTTCCCGTTCCACAAAGCTTTCTTTTTCAGTTACCAAGTTGGTTGCAATTCTTTTGAGTTACTGAAGCTCATTGAAAACCAAAAGCATGGCAGAAACAGTGAGGGCGGTTCAGATTTTAAACATGAATATTCTTAGATGCATAGGATTAGGGTATGGTGCTTTGTTGTAAATTAAATACTGCTCTCATGATTTAAATAAATAGGTAAATCGGTTTTTAAAAAAGTTGTGAAATCTTCTTAATTGGACTATATTCTTTTATTAACTGGTAGTGTAAAAAGAAACAGCATGTGCACTCTTGACAGCTATTGATATTACTGCTGAGTCTGGCTCCTTGGCATGAATACTGAATTGGATCTTGTGACCTACATTATGGCCATGGATTAAAACCTTGCTTAGAACAAGCCACAGATGTCATCTAAAATGTTTGTCTTGAACAATCAGTAAGAAATAAAATCTGACTTTAACTTTCCGCGACAACTGTATTAATTTGTCATTTTATTTCAACTTGTGTGCAAGGTTAACATTGGTATCAGGGTGAGATTTACTTTGTAGTATGCTTGTGCTAAGTTTAGTAACACTGCAGGCCAGTGTGCTCTGCGTTACATGCACCCAGGAAGGCTGTATTGCAGCTCGGTACTTGTATGTCTTTTGAAGTAGAACACTGTGGATGATAACAGCTAAGGCACTCCTCTCTGGGTGTGGGGTGAAGCAGCTTTGTCTGCAGAGCTGTTTTCTGTGCACTTCAGGCAGGTGATGGGCATTGCTAAGGCCTGGTGTTTTCTCATACTTGTAGTTAAGAGCATCCTGTGCAAACAAAAGCAGGTTGTACTGTTGTGCTTTTTTGTTTGTTTTTAAACAAAATCAGTTTTCTCTGCAGAGCTTCTCTCCTGCAGGTCATCCCCTAACTTGGACTGATATATGCAGTTATTCCTCTCCAGATAATACATCTCTGCTTGTAGTAAATAGTGAAGAACTGCCTGATGTGTGCTTATCAGCATATCAGAATAATGGTTTTATTCATTTGTTTTTGCAAGACAGGCTGTCCGATCCTTTCACAGTATGTTCTGTTGCGGGCAACTTCATTTAGGTTACACAGTGACTTCAGTGTTACATTTTTCTGATACTGTTTGCTTGATTGCTCTATCATTGTGTACGTTGGCAGATGAACTTTCTTTTTGGGATTTGCTCATTTTATGAATTTAATCCATCTGTAAAATTATTTTTTCCAAGAAATGATACCTATTATAGATTTTAACTGAGCAGAATTTCCCTGCAGTGCAAACTGTCAAAGATAGCCCTCTGCTTGAGAATGAAGTGGTGTCTTTCTGCAAGGCCTGTCAATTTGTTTTATCTTGCTGCTTTTTTTGCTCATCAAATGCATTAGCTAAAACCGTCAGGAACTGTCTGTCAGCCCAGAAGTGAGTAAAAATGTAACTTATTCTTTGTCAAGACTCCTCGTAATATCAGTTTTTCAAAAATACAAATTTGGCTTGTCTGGTGATAAGTGTGATAAGTGGCAACGTCCTGTAGACTGATCTCAGAATGATTCTAGCTCACTATCTTTGTGTTTACTTGGCCGTTGGTGCTACACCATCTGAAGGCTGCAAGCACTTACAAATTACCTTGCCAGTGTCCATGCGTGTAGGAGAGTGCAGGAGCCTTTCCCATGGGAACCTGGGAGCTTGTTTCAGAGCCAGAATTGAACTAATTCTCCTGAGCCCCATAGTAGGTCCTTAATCACAAAATCATTCCCCACTTCCCCCAAAGGGTTTAAATGTAATAACTTGTATCATTTAAGGTTTTTTCTTATTTTTAACACCTCAAGTTGAGATTTTGAGGTGAACTTTGCTGAAGAGTTCTTTGTCATAGTGTAAAATCTCCTCTGGCAAGCAGGGATTGAGATGCTGAGTGCTGCTGTGTTGTGTCCAGGGTCAATGAGGGCCATCCTTCCCAGCCCTGCAATGTGTATAACCCTGGCTCAGGAGAGCAAGCACTTGGGCACAGAAATCCTGATCCCTCAGGGCCACTGGGGAGAGGGTAAATCTAAGCATCCTCAGAGAACAGAAGGTGAAAGTGGTGCATATACCTGCACCCTGTGGGGAACAGTCATGAGCATAAAAGAAAGGGAGGAATAGTGTTACCTTGCTATTTTAGGAACCATTCTGAACCTCCAACTTTAAGAATGAAAAATAAATTTACAGAAGCTAACCAAGGCAAAAGAATTTATATCTGTGTTTGGAGATAAGTGGAGAGTTCCTTTGGAGGCTGACATTTCAAGAGAACTAAGTTTAAATTAACAAGTTTAGCAATCTTATCAGAGGAGAGCCAGTGGGTCTTCTGTCTCAGTATTAAACTTAAGAACTCAACAGAGCTGTGCTTTGGTGAAGACAGATGCCATCTGACTCCTCTAAACAGTGAAGGGAGGAAGGGAGGTAGTTCATCGAACGTGTGCTTTCGGATCCTACAGTGCAAATGGTATTAGGCCACGTGTTATGAAAAGAGAAGAAAAGGGCCCAAATTGCAATTTGCCTTCTTACAATGTTTTTTTGATCACCCATGGGTTTCTGGAGATTCTCATATTCTCAAAATAAATAAATTAAAAAGAAGGTACAAGTTGTGCAGCTCTGTGACACATCCACCTCACTGAAGCCACCTGGAGGGAGAAGCTTGAAACATTTTCAGTTGTCTGCCTCCTGTTCTTTAAAGCTTCATATTAAACCTGAAGATGAGAGTAAACAAACCGTGACCCTTATCAAAGGCCTGTGGAAGATGTATTACGGACACCTAATCATTCTTAGAGCATCGTTTGTTCAAGCTTTTGTTCAGTCTTTTCATACTTCCAGAAAATGCTGTTTATTTTCTGAACTGCTTAGTTTTGTAATAGTCACTTGAGACCTAGGCCATGTTTTACAAAGAAGAAAACACACCAGATGAGATTTTAACCAGAACCTCGCTCTAGTGATCAAGTGGAAAAAAAGGAAAGATAACTTTCACGTGTAGTTAAGGCTGACATATGGCCCAGGGTACCTGAATTATTGAATGCTTTTCATATTACCAGTACTGCGGTTGATTTAGCTGTCCTTGGAGCACCTGTGGTGACAGATTTTAAATGCATTGTATTTTTTATCTTATGCTTCTGCATTTTCAGCTGGATTTACTTTTCTGACAGCTCAGATTTGAAGTACTTCTCAGACAAATACCAGTGCTGTCTGACCTGTCTTTAAACGTGAGGTTTTGGGATTAAAAAAAAAAAAGATGTTGATATTCAGATGATTTTGCATGGGGTTTTTGTGGTCTAGCAAAGTTTGAGAAATCAAAGCTGGAGAAAATGACCTCATAATTTAAAACGTGTATTTTATGGTCCATAACGTTTTTGCAGTGTACCACCATCCTCCCCTTCAGACTGCACATCAGTCTGCTGCTCTCTGTGCCACCCCTGAGTTTGTAGAGGAGGGAAGAGGAGTGCTGGGGAGAGGGAATGTACCATGTCCCATGATGGCAGCTGCACTGTGTCTTGCTGGTTAGAGAGCTGCTGAGGGAGGGAAAAGCACAATTCTTCTTAGCAGCCATTTCACCGGGAATTTGGGGATTGAACAGAACAGAGGGTCCTGAAGAGGGTCCTGATCTCTCCTTCAAGCAGATCGAAACACTGCAGGAGAACTGAGCCCAGTGGTTGCTGCAGCCTAACGAGGGTGAGGGAAAATTTACCTTAGCTTTGCCTCTTATTTCTGTACAAACAAACTTCCAGCACAGGGAAAATGAATGTAGTGCTCCTTTTGCCTGTATTTGCTTTTATTCTGTTGCTTCACCAGCTGGCAGCTACTGATGGGCAGGGGAGCCTCGTGCCAGGATGGGCATCCCACCACCTGCACGCTGCTACCCTGCTCTGGGATAAAAGTCTTGCTGTAGGTAAAGGCTTCTTCATGATATGCGTGTCTGAAGTAATCTCTGAGCTGCAAGAGCAGCTCTCCATCGATGCAGTTTTGCTTAGGTGTATTTCTAAAGCTCTGCTTTGTGGAACTACTTATGGTGTTACATAAAGCAAAGTGCTCAGCAGCTCACAGGACCTCCTCACTGGGCACGCCACATCCTCTGGCTCTTATGATGTCAATGACAAGGGACAAACATGAGAGAAAAGTCCAAGGAAACAGGAGGCTGTAGGTGGTGACTGAAGGTTCTCCCTTAGTTCTCTGTTCTTGATAGCAGTAAAAATGCAACAATAACAAAGCAAGTGGACGGTAAAACAGGTGACACACTGCTCCTTATAGACAGTCAATTATGGGAGTGCTGTGTGTCCATTGAAATATGCAGTTTCATAACCAGAGGCTGTGCCATACTGCTGTGGTGCTGGAGGGTCGTGGTGCTCCAGGTCAGGCATGCCTTGATGCCCGGATGAATGCTTGCATCTGGAAAGCACTTCTCATATAGGTTGTATGATGCTTTCTGGGATATGAAAAGCAAACAGAAGCACCATTGTGTTGCTTTACATCAGTTTTATTTTATTTAGTAGCAATTTCTTATGCAGTTCAGTGCAAGCCAGCAATTGAATAGTTTATTAACATCTGCTTGGGTCTTCAGTCTGACTTCTGGAGGGAAGAGTAGTGCTAGTCTGTGTGATTTGTGTAATGTAATTAGATGTGCTGAAGCAAGACAAACATGATACAAATGTGGTAAGTAGAAATTATTGGAAATGTATCTGCTGCCTCTTGTGAGCTTCACTGAAACTGCAGCAGCAGATAGTGTGTTTCTTATGGAAGCTGTGAGATTCCAATCTTCATCTTTCACTGTGAGCTGTTAAGTCCTTGGTTCAAGTCTTAGTGAAATTTCTGCCACTGACAGTTGTATAGAAAGGTCTGATACAGACACGAGTTGTGGGCAGAATGAGTTGGTCTGCCACAGGTTGAGCACAGCCTGTGTGCCATAGGTTGGGCACTTCTTACTGATAGAAACCCTTCTTCTGGCAAAACTTCCAAGCAGCAAAGCTCAGAGGTAGTAAATAACTAAGGCTTTGCTTCTGTCTGGCTCAGCAGACTCAGTTTGCTAATGTGGCTGTCTTAGGAGTTGGCTCCTGCTGCACGTCTGAGTAGAAAGCAGGCAAGTTGTGTTTCAGGTGGAAGATGCTGCTTTGGAGATGTGGCTTCAAGTCTGAGTGCTGTGTTGCAGTGAAAGGAAAACATGATCCTTGCAAGTCTTTCGTTTGGTTCCATTAGCAGAAGGGAGAATGTTTTTATTAGTGCTATTCTCAGAGAAAAAAATAAAATTGCCTGTTTTGAGTCCATTTTCAAAGAGGATTTGGGAATATATTGGGAGCCTATTAAGGCCTGCAGAGTTGAGCTTTGGCTGTGAGAACAAGCCTTGTGCTGTTAAGTTTTAAGAGATTGATTTTTCTCATTGGAAGATGATTGGATGTGATATGAGTGCACAGACACACTGGCAGAAGAGAGACATCTAATAACTGGGAAGCTTCTTACCCTAGCTGACAAGGGTGTGACACGCCCCGGGTTACAGGCTTTTACCAAGCAAATAGACAACTCTTTTTTATGTGTCCTTGAAGGGACTTGCTGAAACCACCATTGATACGTTGATTCCTCTTGTGCTTTTTCTATAGGCTGGGGTCCAAGGAGTTAAGTGCTTGACAGAAATCACTGGGATGAGTGGACAGAGTAGAAAATCCAGTGATTCAGACTTATGTGTGACAATAGCTGGTGCGGTGCAATAAATTCCCCATTGGTTAGCAGCCACAGCTTGTGCCTGCATCTCCCTGCCTCTCCTATCAGGTGTTTCTCCTCCTCTCCTGAGCTTACTGAACAGTTGGTTCCGTTTATTGTCTCCTGCAGCACTGAGCCTTTCCTTCAAAATCGTGCTTTGTGTCTAGAATCCATCCATAGTGCAACTTCAGTGCCCCACTGACCCTCGAAGGGCCATGTGTGTGCGGGTGTGCAGGGCCAGGTGGAGACACTGTTTTGTCAGGAAAGTCTTAAAACATTTGGGTCTCTGCCTTGAGAACAACACTGCCAAAAAGAAAAAAGCTTGTGAAGATTTTGGAGGAAGGAGTGTGGTGGTTTAGGTCTGATGTGTACAAACCATGGCAGAGATGTTTTATGGAGAAACAGTGTGGAAGCAAATTGTCATGGATCAATGTAATCTAATTTCTTTGCTTCTGTGTTCTAAATAAATGCTTTCATAATTTAGTAACAGGGAGCATCTAACAGGTGAGAGGGGAAAAATAAAGAGTGGTGTAACAGAAAGCAGTGTAAGGCAATGAAATATTGAAGCTGGTCGTTAAAAGGGGGGTGATATCTGAGCAGTTAAAGATAGGAGATAGAGATGGGATTAGAGGCTTCAAGCACTGGATCAAGAAGCACAGTGTGACTGCTGGCAAGTCCAGCAGCTGTAAGTACTGTTGTTCTATGCTTTTCCATACAAATCCTAAAGGAAATGATGGGTTTATAGGAATATTCATCTGGAAATTAATTTCACCTTAAAACTGAAGGTTTCAGGTTCTCAAAAATAATTATCTCTTACATAGCTTGCTTGGTTCCCAGAAAGGTTTGGGTGTGGCTGAGGCTGCTGGTTTTGAGACCAAGCATCCCAAGAGCAGACCCATGGGCAGTGTGGCACACCAGGGCTTGGAAGCTTATGGCTGTCCGGGCATCACTGCACTCCAGAGCTTCAGCTGGCTCCTAGTGGGATAAGCCAAAATGGCTCTTGTCACTCTTGCCCAGCATGATGGCGAGGGGCCATGGCCAGCATCTTTGTGCTGGCATTTATTGTCGTCAGGGAGGGAGTGGGCTGAAACCCACAGCAGTGTCTGTATGAGGGCAGGCAGTGTGAGCTGATAGCAGGAGTTTGGCATACTGTGACTTCAGCAGATCTTGTTCACATGTTTGACGAATACTCAACTGAGTCTCATCAAGATTGCAGGGGGGTACACCTTAATTCTCTGTGAACCTTGTGTGCTGGATTTGTGGGAGTATTGCATGCAAACTGATGTACAGGGAGCGCGGGTCCTGGTTTACCCGTGTTGTTCCACTTGTTCATGCACAAGCTTTTAAAGTGGGTGTCGTCTTGGTAAGAATCAAGAATAAAAGGCTGTGTGCTTTTGTCTTGTGATATCTTTATGCACTTTTTAACATGCTGTGTAGGTTCCTGGGTTTAATTTTGAATTACATAGAACATGGTAGAACAGTCTTATCCAAGACACCAGTATCATTCAGCTGCCCTGAAAATTTCTTCCTAACAGCCTTGAATGTGTTTCTGTACCGATGGGTCTGTGCAGTGGTGGGAGGCATTTGGGCAGGCTCATGATGGAGGTGCCCAGAAACACTACCAAATTATTTGCTCCACATACCTTTGATTTTGCACCCAACAACAGTAATGATAGGAAAGTGTAATTTGCATTGATTTCCTACATATTTAGTGTGTTTTAAAGTTTGCTTTGCAGAAAAGCAGCATCGATCTTTTTATGCAGTTATGGATCCTGGCTGCTTCGATGCAAGGTACCCAGTGATCTCTTTGTGTATTTCTTTCACTATTAATAATAATTAGTATGTAGTAAGTGGTTTAGTAAAAGCTATTTGGAGGCCAAATTTTCTAGGGAGTTCTTGTGGTTTTGCAGTATCATTATTAATGGACTGAATTTCAAATAAATTCAAATATGATTAATATTCAGCAACCTGAAGTTTGTGAACGTCAGTTCTGGTGTGCCTGCTGTAAATGGTGTGTGTGTTCAGAAATGTTTGTCACCGAATTTTCTTCAATAGAAAAGCGTTTAAAATAAATAAATGCAATGCACACTTTGCCAAACTGTGTTCCAGACAAAATCCTTTTCCCCCTTTCATTCACCTCTAATTACCGCTGAAAGCCCCTCCGATAACAGCTTTTGCAAGGCTTTCGTCTCGGCATTTGTGTGGCTCTCTGAAGCTGTTGATTGGAGGAGAACCACAATGGGGAAAAGAAAGTCAGGGCCCAACGTATGACAGGAGTAATGGTTTTGCTTTGTACATCTGTCAACTAATGCTTAACTAATGCAGAATTACTGTCAGACTCCTGCCGAGCTCACTTTCCTCTCCACCTGAATGCGTAATGACTTCGTGGCAAGGAATTCAAAACAAATGCAAAATGGCCGGACATTTAGGAAAAATTAGGAGGGCAGCAGAAGCATGCCTTGGCTGCTGACTTCTTGCAGAGCCCCTGCAGTGCTGGGTGACTCTGGGCACCCTGTGCCCGTTGGGCACCAACTGCACCGATGCCCAGGAGATGCTGATGTGGCCAGGAGCTGTGTCCCTGCAGGGGCACCTCCATCCCCAGCGCCCAGTCCCTGGCTGGCATCGCTACGTCCCTGAGCAGTGCTGTTGTGTGGGGACCCTGCGCCACAGCGATGCCTCACCCTGGAGAGAACAGCAGTCCCCACTGGGTGTGCTCATGGCTCAGCTTGCAAACCCCTCGGGAAGTGTGTGGGAGGAAATGTATTTTCTAAATGTTCTTCATTACTGACTAATAGGGATGTGAACAAACAGGGAGCTCGGTGAGATGGGGGTGGCCAGGCAGGAGCGCTCTGCTGCCATGAGGGTTTTCTATGGGCAGCTCTAGGAGAGCCAGTGCCTCCCAGAGTGTCTGCTCAGAATGGTGAGCTGCAGGTCAGTGGAGTGGGGGATGAGTCCCAGGTAACGTCTGCTTGTGGGGGTGATGTGCTGTTCCCCCACATTCTGTTGGAGTGGTCCTGCTGGCAGATGGGTATACGAGTTCTCTGTGCTCATCTGGCCTGGCTGAGCTTCCATCATCCTGGGCTGGTCTGTGTGGGCAATGAGGAAACCATGTAGCTGGGAGGCTGACCTGGCGGCAGCAGCAACCAGCCAAGGCTGGTTGTGTTTTGTTGCAGGCACTACTGGGATCGGGGTGGCTGATTATCCAATGCTCCTGGCACTTGCACCAAAATGATCTCAGGTTGTGCATCCAGCTGCCTCACCTCTGTGCTTTGGGGAGGAGCTCAGATGCACATGGGAAAATGCTGAGGAAAGGGAAGCATTTCTGCAATTGCTGCTGGCGCAGTTGTGCACTACCTTCTTCAGGGGGTTGTACATCCACCTGATTCTGCAGTGATGTTTGACTGAGAGGAGAGGGCTGGGCCAGGAAGTCTGCTGGAGTGGGGGTGGCTGTGAGCTGCTGGGCACTGGGGAGAGTGCTCTGCCATGTGGGAAGTGCACAGTGACCTCTGCCAGGAGTGTTTTGCATTTTTTCCTTATTTTCCCCCCATGTACTACTTTTCATCTAGCAGGAAGCATTCAGGAAAATATTTGTGTTGGAAGAATTGAAATCTAATGTAGTTTTCTGGTATAGCCACCAGGGAAAATACTGTCCCACGTATAAATGTAGAGAGAGGCTTTAAAAACAAGCAGCATCAGAGGTGACCAGTGTTTTGTCTTTGAAATGCTGCATTTGAAAATGAAAATGTACATTTGAAAATGAAAACATGAGCTGAGATCACAGAGCAAAGTTTGAAGCTGCAAGGGTGGGAGCTGGGGAGAAAGAAATAACTGGGCACAGCTCGGTGTTTCTGCGCTCTCTTGTTTGCTGAGATAATGCAAATGATGAGTAATTCAAACAGTTTGCTTAATGTAGGGTTACACTTTTTGCAAATGGATTGGAAAGCTGTTTCTGAAAGTCTGTCTTTCAAGAGCATGTCACATATGGTGTCTACACAGTGAGCCTTGAGGCTGGTGTTGGCCAGACTGGTCTGCAAAGCTGACCTTGCTGAGTTTCTGTAGTGGCAAATTGCAAAGCCGTTAATTCGCCATGCACTCCTGGTTTGCTTCTCCCCATTATGTCTAATTACAACCTTGTGAAGTTGTCCAGGCGAAGGCTGTGCTGGGGGGCTCTGGTACCTCCAGCTGCTGCAGGGCAGCATGGCTGGAGTGCAGGGAGCACTTTGTGTTGGGCTGGATGGAGCTGTGCATCCACACTGTCTGCCTTGCCGCTGCTGTGGGTCAAATTTAAATTGGGAATGGAAAAGGGGAGGAGAAAAAAAAAAAAGAAAAAAAAAAGTTAGAAGCCAGGGATGACCAAAGACAGGCAAATGTGCTGTGAATCCTTCAATACCCTGCAGTCTGACTCAGCTACTGCAAGTAAGTGGGTTTGTCACCCTCTCCCTGTGCCTTACTAAATGCCCTATATATATATGGCAGCCTTTGCCCCACAGGGAATTCTTGGCTTCATTGGCTTGGCTGGTGACCCAGCCTGCTTTGGGAGATATTCCCAGAGAACACTTCCACAGAACTCCTGGCACTCAGCTACTTAAATCTGCTGGACCAGAGCTCCAGATCCCTTGTTAACTGCCAGATCACCATTGAAGAGGTGCTTTTTCTCAACTGGAGCAGCTCATCAGCTAGACTGGAACAAGTTCTCTTTTGGCACTGCCACTTGAGCAAAGACATTTCTGTCCACCTTAGGCCCTGGGGACAGCTGTGGCAGTGCTGCTGAGACACATGCATGCCTCTAGCTGTGGTCAGCATGGCCAGGGGGACTCTGGTCCCTGGAGCTTCTGCACTGGTGCTGCATCATCACATATGGGTGCCGCCAGGGTTCCCTGCAGCCTCTCTGCTTGTCCCCTGACAGCCATGGCTCTGTTTTGTTACATTTTGCATGCAGTTTTCCCATCTGTCATCTTTTTTGCATCCTCCCTTTAGAAGGGAGGCTTCACGTGAGCCCGTTGGATGGTTCCGGAAGATCTGAAAAGTCAGCTGTCCCCCTCCTTGATATGGCACTGTCCACAGAAATCAGAGCATGAACACAGAGCTAGAAAGGGCAGTGACAAGAGCAGAAGAAAGCAGTGTGCCTGTTAGAAGGATACGAAGAGAAAAAGAGAGTCTCTTCTTTGATGTATTTGTTTCCTCTTATTAGTATCCATCTAGTGGTGCTCAGGCTGAGACGGCTGACCTGTCCGAAAGTTAGTGATCCACACACAATCCACTCCCAATAGTGCCAAAGTACAGACATCACAGGACAAAAATAGCAGCAGTTGAGATGAAGGAGGAAGCCATGGGCTGCCAGATATGAGTGGGAATAACCTAAGTTCACCCAAGTGGCAGAGGTACTGTCTTAGTTTGCAGAGTGCGAGGAGAAAAACGTCTTAACAATCTCGTCCTCCTGCCTATGTGCACATCTCCACTATTTTCTGTACCGTGCTGATAGACTGCCTGTGCTTGAAAGGGCCTGGCAGGTTCGAGGTCAGCTGCAGACGATCTCTCTAATTGCATGGGTCTGGCTGACCTCCGCGTTGTGGAGCGAGTAGGGACCACAGCAGACAGAGGACAAGGGAAAAGGCGGAGGAAATGTTCCTACCGTGATGGTGGCCAGCTTAAAACTTGATTTGGATTGCTCCCCAGAGATGGTGCCCATGCTGTGCGCAGCTCTGTTGGAAGGAGACAAGAAGACATTTTGCCCAGACAGTAAGTCAATATCAGCACTTGTAGATATCACTTCACAATAATGCTTTTTGACAGACTGCTGTCAGTGCTCTGGAAACTGGTATCAAGAAGGCAGAAAATGAGAACTCGTGGCAAGTTGTCGTTGCTTCTGCTTCACATAGTCGCCCAGCTTGCGCTGTCTCCTAACTGGTTGCATGTGTTCCTGAGAAGAGGTTCAAATAGATGAGCAGTGGAAACATATGCCACTGGCTCTTAAAACTGTGGAAAAGAGTATCACAGAAGAGTAAGTACTTATAATCACAAAACAGTTCTGTAAAGAGAAAATGTGCTTTAAGAGTAATTAGTAGCGGTGAGAAAAAAAGGAAATCACAGCCTGTGTCCAACAGGTTTGTGCCTGCAGTAGTCCATGGGGTGTGTGGCCAAGAAGCAGCATGCCATGTCAAGAGCCATGACGATATCGTACCCACTCCAGTAGCAGGTCTGTGGTTGTAGCATACAGCCATGTCATCTCTTTAGCAGGGCTGGGAGCTCCAGCAGTCAGGGAGCCCTCTGTGTTCAGTGTGTCTTGCCAGGCTGCAACACACTTTGAAGTGTGTATGGACTCTCCTCTCAGCTTCCCTGTTAACTTCTTGCCCTGGCAGCAGAAAAGGTAAAGCACCTTCCATGTGTGGAGGAGACAAGTGCCTGCAGCTGCCATTGACCTTCATGGGAGCTCTGGATACTCATTTGGGATGATCCTCACAAAAATGCAGACCAATCTGTACTGCATGGGAGAAGTAGCATGGTACTGTAGCTTCCAAATTCAACACAGAAAATGAGGCTGCCTGCACAGAGGGGACTTTATCAGTGCTGTTGTAGATGTTTCATTGGCCAGTCACCAGTCGCATGTGCAGTTCTCCCACATCTCGGGATCCATGTGCCTCCTGCTCCCTCCACGAGCTGCTGGCCGCATGTGGGTGGCAAATCAGAGCTGCAGCTGGACTCAGCATAGTGGGGATGGCTGCAGGGGACAGCATGGGAATGCCTCTTGTCTCAAGTGGGCTCTGGGCTCATCCCTGCTGAAGCCAGCCAGGCAGCATAGGAACCTGCTGGCACCACATGCTGCGGGATGGGTATCCTGAAACTCACTGAAATGGGCTGCTTGGCCTGGAAGCTCTGAGTGGATTATCTACTTGAAACTCATGCAGTTGTTGATGAACTTTGACCAAAAAGGTTTGGGAAGCTTTAGGGCTTGGTAAACACAGAAGTGCAGATATGGAAGGGATTTCAGGAGTGGCTCAGTCCCTCTCCTGCTATGAGATGGGATCATCGTATCCATACTTTCACTAGCTCTTTGCTCAACTGATAGGAAAAACAAAACAAAACAAAAAAACAAAGAGAAAAAGCAAAAGTGAGCCCTTTGGAATAAGATCCTACCTCCATCTTGGAAATTCACCTTATTTGCAAGGCAGCTGGCTCCAGGAAGGCTCAGAATGAGAGCCACCGTGCCTCTTGCTTCTGGTCAGCACAAATTGGGCCTCAGTTACCAGCAGATCAAGGAAACAAAACTCGAAGGCTGTGCACAGTGACAGCTGCTATAAGTGATGATGTTTAGTCTGTATACAACCCTAGCTGTTTTCCAGGGGTCCCTTGTTTCAGGGACATAGAAGGTTTCCAAAAAGAATGACAACCATCTATCACTGTATGATGCAATAACCATTCATTTTAGGTTTTATATTTGTGTTGTGTACATTTGTGATTGCCCTATTCTATATAATCATAATTTGCCTCTGACTTGCTTAAAAGTTATGGTGACATCAAAAGCAATGCTATTTAATGCTAAGTGTGCTTGAAGGCTGATGTTTGCTGTTCTCAGGCTGCCACTGCAGAGGGGTTTGGATGCTGGTTTATGCAACTGTATGACATTTGAGCTCTACGAGGAACTGGAAACCTGCATGGAACACAGGAACATGGCAGGTGCTGGAGATCACTGAGATTCCCCTTGCATGGGCTGCTGCTGTGGGTGCTCTCCGTATGGAGATCACAAACCAAACTGGATTAAATTTCTGTCTTTAAAGAAAACCCAGTTCTTCCTCACAGCTCACAGCACTGTCACGTGAGGTGGCACAGTGCGGTGATCTGCTTTCCGAGGGGCTGTTGCCATGCGGTTTTGCACCGTGCCGGCGGCACAACGGCTGCTGTAATTAACGTGTCAGAGTCTGGCTTCTGGTGGGAGTGGTAATAGCATGGCTCTGGTGGAGCTCCTGCTGCCAGGCTCTCGCTGGGCTGCTGTGCTAAAGTTTCGGGCTGGATCTGTCTGGATTTTCACTTCTTGAATAGCTCTGTGTCTTTTCAGCACCTCCAGAACCACCCTATATGCATTTTCCACCAATGTTTTTCATTTGTGTTTAGTCCCTCGGGATCTTCAGAGCCATCATTCCCAGGACTGGTTTGTAGTGGGGCAGTAGGCTGCCAGCAGTCCATAAAGGAGTGATTCGCAAGCTGTTGTACTGTTATATTTCGCTACCTGTCATTGTAATGTCACTTCTAATGCAGGAATTATACCCCCATTGTGTGTAATTATATTTCTCCTCCCAGCCCTGCTCAAGGAGCAGTGAGAAGATGGAGCTGTTAATATTAAAAACAGCACATCTCCCTCAAAAAAAGTTAGAGGTCACACCTTAATTCCTAGTGCATGAGGGCGGTTAATCAAGAGGTGATTGGGCTAGAATGAGTATGGGGACAGAAATATCCTGCACAATTTCTGGTGGAATTTAATTAGAAAGGAAGTATTAATAGCATCTGCACGTGCAAGCTGTTTTGCCTTGCCATGTGAATAGACTTACTCGGAGCCAGTCTGATGGAAAACCCATTGAATTTCTGTTTCCTCTTTTTTCTTTTTTTAATAAAGGAAAATAATAAGCTATAATCAATAATAATAGTACTTAAAAGCAATGAGCCCTGGCAGGAATCAGCCTTCTACTAGCTCTCCTTAGAGTTTCTCTTTCAGGTCAAGATGATGCTAATTAATGAGGCGTTTTGCAAAAGTTTGTGCTCTACTTGTCCCAGTAATGAACATCCAACCTCTAATTTTCTCAGTAGCATAGATTCCTCCGTGGGAAAGCAACCATGGGGCCCTTGTGTTGGGATTTGTGCTCACTGGGGACTGGGGCTTCCTGGCACAGCCCTGGGTTGCCCTGTGCTGTCCCAACCCCGTGGGCTGGGTGCTGCCTGTGGAGCTCTGCGCCCCTTCAGGAATCGTGCTGGATTTCTCCAGGGCAGGGTCCTGGGCCTGGGTTCAGGTTCATGGGGTGCCTCTCCTGAATGTCACAACTAGAAAAAGTCTTAGTGGAAATAGAGCTTATTGTAAACACAAAGTGGATTTCCTTCCCTTTCCACTCAATATGGACTGACTTTTAATACTTCTTTTTAATACTTCTTTTCACAGAAAAAAAAAAGTTAATATAGTCAGTGTCTTACAATTTGATTTCAATTATGAGATCCTAAAGCAGTCTGTGCTTCTTAATGAATTAAGAAATAAGGGCTATGATAATTGAATTCAGCATGGCTTGCAAAATGCTTTGTTCAGATGAAAACGCCTCTGCCAATGCCAAGTGTATTCATTCCTGGTGACTTATTTGCCTTCCTGCTGTGGTTTCCGTGAGCTGGGGTGCCCAGCTCTGCTGTGCTGGGCACTTGTGGACCAAGGGAGAGGATAGAGTGGAGTGGGACAGGGACATCCCTAGGGATCACGCATGCTGTTCCCAGTTCTGCCTTAATGACTGCTGTGTGTATCCTATATTAAAAAAATAATAATAATATTTTTTTTTGAGTTACCAGCTCTGCCCATACGCTCGTATTTGACAAAGAACATCTGCACCCCCAGGCCTGGGATGTTCTCATTGTCCCTGCTGCTGGCTGCACCGCAGGGAGGTGGAAGCCCTGAGGAGCCCAAGCATCCTTCCTTTGCAGAACCTTTTGTTCTGGAAGTGAGCCGGTGGCTGCAAGGCAAGCAGGAGGGAGGGTGTGCATCAACTCCTCTCAGCAGCACAGGCACGTTCGGGCACTGGTGCTGCTGCTGGGGGCTGAGGATTTCCAGCAAGTGCTAGCTCCAGGCTCACGACGGCGCTTGGGCTCCAATTATAGTGATATCTTGCTCTCAGACCAATTAAAATTTCATAATCTCTCCACCAGACGGAGTGGACAGTGTTATGCTGGGTCAAGAAATATCTTCTAGCTCTAGTCATTCTCCAGGAAGTTTTTGGCTCCGTGAGGAATAGTACCAGTACAGGACTTACGAAGAGGGGCTGTGAAACCACAGAAATTGCAGCTTTCTTGCAGCCATTTTTGCAAGCTATTTTATTCTACGTTTAGGGGCAGGAAGATTAAGCTTTGAAATACGGGTTGTAGATAAGGCTGTAAGGAAGTTTAGGATCACAGCCTTAGGTGAAAATAAAGCTGTAATACATAAAGCATTAAAAAGGTGAAGTATAACGGCACCCTCCAAAGACATCTGAACAGCTGCAAGGAAGCCTGTCTTATTGCTGCAATTTGAACATGACTTACATTGCACTAGGAAAGACCTGTCTCTGATCGGAGATGTGACCATGTGGCCATTTCTGTTTCAGTCAGAGGTAGCTGCATTTCTGTTAATGGTGTTGTTGATTACAGCAAGCCTCCAGGCACTCTGCAGAGCCAGGGAAAGCCCCTGGAGAAGAGCTGGTGTGTTTGTAATACCATGAAGCGTATCTTGAGGCCAGCATGAGCCTCCCTCCTGACCAGGGTTTACTCTGTCAAAGGGAGCTCCATGCCAGCAGTGGAAGAATCTCCACCTGGGTGCATGGAGCCGTGGCCTTGTTGCCTACCCACATCCCTCATCACAGCCTCACATCAGAAGCCATTGCACTGGGAGGTGTGCCCATCTGCAGGATGGCTCTGGGAGCACCTCAGCTGAGCAAGTCTCCTGCCATGAGTGTGGTGTGACAGCAGCGGTGCTGCTACCATCTATTGGTGGGCAGCAGAAAGGGAGCAGCCGCAAAGCTGCCTGCAGCTTGCAGACCACGTGGCACTGGTCTTGGGCAAATACAGAAAGGAATGCCTTTTTTGCTAGGACAAACTGCTTGGCTAGGCCCCCCAAATCTTAAATAACAAGAGAACCACTACAGCGGGGGCTGAGTTGTTGCAAATGGTGGTTTAAAGAAGGTGATGACGTGTTAACATCCAAGAGGTGTTTGTAGAAAGCTGAACCTGCCTGTGCAGGTGCTGCAGACCCCAGGCAGAGGGTTATGTCTCTGGAGGTTTGGTCATTGGAGAAGGGGATGCAGCAGTGCTCTGAGGTGGCAAACAGCCTTCAGCACATCCCCAGCTCCCCACAGAGCTGGGCTCACATAGGGCCATACTGGGAAGGTTGCAAAGCTCTTTTTGTATTTTTAATAACGAGGTGGACAATAACTCTATTTACGAGGAAATCTTCCTTCTGCAGGATTGTGGTGTATACCTGTTTCTACAGCCCTCTCACAAATGGGCAATTCTTGTTCTGATTTTTTTCTGGCAGGGATGTTTTGTTTTCCTGTTGGCTGATGCTGTCTGCTCAGTCTGTAGAGGATTAACCTATGTGCTGTTGCTAGGTGGCCTTAAGCAAAGAAATAACACAGATCACAGGCTCCTGCATTCCTACGGTGTGTAACTCCCTTGTTCAGCAAGATTTCTCTTTCTCTGTCCTTCTGTTTTGTGTTTATGGCTGTGGAGATGATGTATATATTAGAGAACGCACATATAATTTGCACAAGAGTAATAGATTAGAACCCCTATAAAACATCAGTTTTATTTGGACTCACAACATGTAGCAACTCACTCTTTGCCAGCCTTCCATGTTTTGCTTTCTGTTGGTGTCTAAGCCTCATCCATCTTTTCCAGATGTGTTTCTGCCCAGTGTGAGGTCTCAGACTTAGCAGGGACATGTGGCTTGTCACATCCTGGAAGAACCTGTGCCTGTAGCATGTGGACCCCATCAGGGACGCAGCTATTTTCTTGAGAGTTCATTTCATGACATTTTCAGAAATGTGATTATTCAGAACTCAGTTAACTTCTGATGTTGTACAGCGGATGACTGAATATTTTGCACCGCTGCCACACTGGCTAGATAGCAACTGCCAGGTAAATCCCATCAGTTTTCAATTGTGTGCGGAAACATTGCCAGCAGTTGCCATCAACCATTTCCATATCCAAAGCGTGTTACCTGTAACATGTCTTGCTCATGGCACTGGAACAGGTGTCTAAGGTCGATCCAGCACAGGTGCAAGAAGAGCTAGAAAGATTCACTGTCATTTGCCCCCTTCTGGCCCAGCCCTGAGTAGGGATCACATAGATGTACTGCTCCTTCTCAGCCTCCTGCGTCAGGTATGCTCATGCTGAATACATTGCTCTGCATTAATAATGCGCATTTGGCTGAAATGCCCACAGGATTTTTTTACTCTGATATAAAAATACAAATTTCTGCAAAGCTTGTGTTCCTCCTCTCACAGCGCCTGCATGGAGCAGCACTGGCACACAGGGCAGGGGCACAGCTGTGCTGCCAGCATACCTCCAAGCAGCCATGTGCCCGCAGAAGAGTGGTGCTGGTGTGGGCATGAAGTGCGGCCCAGCTACTTGGGGTTGCTGCCGGGCAGTGCTGCCATAGGCTCATGGCTTCACCAGCTTTCTTTGGGAACATGTGGGAAACATTTGGATTTTGCTAACATGGGGCATGTGTAATGCTTGAAACCCTGAGCCTCCGTGCTTGGAGCATGAATCAAAGCAGTGGACGCACGGCCTGGTGCAGCCCATGTGAGCTCCCTCCCACTGGCTGCAGGGCTGAGCTGCCAGCACTGTGTGCTTCTCACCCCCTGCCATGCCACTGCTTTCTCACAGCTCCCGCTGCTTCATTTTCCTCCCTTGGCTCCGGTTGCCATGACCCGCTGGGCTGGCCGCTGGCAGGAATTCATGCCCCTCCGGCTGCTCCTTGCTGTGCCGGCCCTGAACCGCCCCCACCCCCAATGCCCTGGCAGGCTCAAGACAGAAAAGCACCAGAAGGAGCTCCCATCCTGAGGCCTGTGATATATTTTTCCTCTCTCAAAAGGGGATGCTGCTCAGTTGTGTGCTGGTCCCTAGTGGAGGTGGCTCCCAACCTGAGACTAGGGCTACTCTGGGCTTGGCCACCAACACTGGCTGGAACCTCACTGCACCCATGCACTAGGGAGGGGTGGGATGGCTTTCAGGCAGGCCCTGTGCAGCTTTCTGTGCTGTGTCAGGCTGTGCTGTGCCACACTGGCACCTGGCAAGGACCCTCTGACAGAGCTGACCAGTGGCATCTGGACAGGAAGGCCCCATGCTACCCACAGTCCCTGGAAGGCTGCTCCCGGGGTACAGGCTGTCCCAGGCTGCATTGCTGTCCCCAGAGCCACGCGCTCCATGTGTGAAGCTCTCCTCAGCCATTTTGGTGTCTGCTTGCTGCTGGGAAGCACCATGCCCTGGTGCCTGTGGTTCTGGGGCCTCTCTGGGAGGATACATCAGGAATTCTGGGCAGCGTAACATGTTAACCAAATTGAAATAGTTATACAGCAGATCAGTTGTTTTAAATAGCATTATTTACACTACTTTGTTTAAAAATGTGCTTTAGGATGTAAAAAAAAAAAAAACAAAAACAAAAAAAACAAAAAAAACCACAAACAAAAACCCTGACATAAATGTAAACAAAACCCACTCCCTTAATATCACCTGCTGCCCAGCTGACTGTAAGTCTTATTGCTCATAGATAGGAAGGGATCCTGATAAGAGCAGAATACTGCCAACAAGGGGATCTTGAACAGGACATAATGTCAGTGGGTCTGATAATAGGAAAATGTTCCATGGCCCTTCCAGAAACCTTATGGAAGAATGGAACCACGAGAAATCTGTAAAAATGTGGTCAGATTCTATGGAAACTACTTGACAAATCTTACTGAATTTAATAGAGAACAAGGTCTTTTCCCTGGGTTTTTGGCATCATCAGACAGTATTCATTAGCAAGATAATTTTCTATTAATTCTTATAGAACTTTTTCATAAGAATAATAACTGCATGTTCTCACAGTGCCACCTGCTCCCATCCACGAGCTCATTGCTGCTATCACACCAATTCAGAGGGGGGACCATAAAAACCTAAATGTTGAAGAACTAACTTTCTTTAAAGTGCCACTTTCAAAAGTGGCTGGGGGTCTGCCAGTGCAGCTGTGGGGTGTGTTCATCAGTAGCACCGGGCAGTGCGCTGCTCCTTTCAGCATAACTAGAGTGGAAGCAGATGCAGGAAAGAAGAGAGTGGAAACGAGTAATTTTGTGGACTGAGACTTGATTGGTGTTTCAGTTTTCTTTTCTTTGGTGCAGAGTGAAGGGCCTGCAGGAGGAAGTGACAGCAGCAGTTTGTCTGCCCATCTCCGAGTCACTCAGTGCAGCACAGGGCCATGGCATGGGCTTGGCCTTGGCCTTCATCCTCTGGGGCAGCTGTGATGGGACAGGAGCAAGGGGGACACCGCTCACCCCTGGCAGGGATGGGGCTGAGCTCACAGCCCAGCACTGGGACATGCCGTGGTATGGGGTGAGTACTGGCACTGCACCACTGTGGTTAACCACAAGCAGTTGTCCAAAGCTCTTTGGTGATGGTTTTCACAGCAGAGATGGTGTGAGTGGTGAGGTTTTGGTGCACAGGATCAGCATCTTGGCTTGCTGCACAATTTCTTAGGAAGAGGTAGTAGTTGACAAATGCTGGCAGGATTGGAAGTATGGTCCAGGATTACTGTCTTTGTTTAGCTTATGAGGATGCGGAGTCTGGGAGAGGTGAAGTTGAATGGCCCAAGACATCAGTGCAGGAGGAGGCCAAAGGTCATTTCTGTTGCTTCTCCCCTTTATTGTACTGGGGATTTTCCAGAGGAGTGGAAGCCTTCAGAAACAGTTATTTTTAGGCAAGTTGCGTGTAGGAGCCCAGAGCCTGGGACAGGTTGCTGCTTGGCTGCTGTTACAAGAATGGTCCAGACTGTGGCTGCCCAGCTGGCATTCGGTGATGTTTGGTGTGGTGTTTTGGGGTGGTTTCTGTGGCAGGGGTGCTGCCAGGCCTGACTGCAGGTGGGTGAGCTCACTTTGGGGCTCTCAGCACTTTGTAACACTACTGAAGCTGCTGGCAAAAACCAGGTTGAACAGCTGTACTTCCAAGGAGGTGTACAACCCACCTTGTGCTTCTGGAGATGGCCCTGCTCTAGTGTGAACAGGACGGGTGTAAGGAAAGGTGGTGGCCTGAAGCCTTGCAGCAGAGCCAGCAGCTGCACAGAGGCAGCTCACTGCCCTGTGTGCACAGGAGCTCCAGCCCTTTTCATGAACCCAAACTGTGAAGGTGTTTTCTATTCCTTTAGAAAAATCCTTTAAGAAGGACTGCAGACCCATGTCTAACTGTAATGAACGGGATCCAGAGTAGGTAGATGATAGAGTGGATACATTCTCTGCATTGTGATTAAGTATGTGGAAACAGTACTTTTTTGTAATAGGCATTGTAAGTTGTTAAGTAACATTATAATGCTATAAATTGACTTTGTGGGAACATTCAAAGGCAGATAGATGTAGAGCCTGGAAAATCCTTAGACCTGAAGGCGACTTGGTCATGCAGTGCAGATCCTCCGTCTGACTCCCACACTGCTTCCTGGGGCACTTAACTGGAAGAGGCTGCACTGAACAGTTTGCTCAGCGAGTGCTGGAAAGGGCAAAATAGCTGTTTGTATTTGCAGGGTACTGCACGGCCTGTGTCTTTAGCCCAGTTATCAGTAATGATTGTTTTCCTGGAACTGTGCAGGGGTGTGTGTGTGTGATTCCTCTACAGATGGGTATTTTGTGATATTTGAGCTAAATTCAGCTCTGGTGTATGATAGTATTTTACAGAAAGTGTCACTAACTGCACCACTTACTCTGTCTTGATTTTAGACTATTTTTTTTTAATAGAGGGAAAGATGATTGATAGAAGTAAGTGCTGTACACAAGTAGATGATAGGAAAAAAAATTGAAATCACTGTCGTCATTAGAGATGTGTGAATGCTAACATGATGCACGCAGCAAATGAAATTCTGTGCACGACCAAATACATTTTGCAGTGGAACTTTCTCTTTGTTTTTCAGTGCTCTGGGACAGCAGCTCGATCCTTTTTTTGCTGTAAGCTCCCAGAACGCAACCTGGCATGACTGCTCTCGCTGGGTCCTGCCTGAAGCCACCCCTCATGTGCAGCCTCTCCTCTCTGCGCTGCCCCTGCTGCTCCTGGCGGCCTGAATTCTGGCTGTGGCTGTCCCTGCTAGGGCTAAAACGGGGATGCCACTTATTTATTTATGTAAAATGTTCGGAGGCATTAACTCACAAACACCATAGAAACTGGGCTGGTATTGTAGTCGGGGCTTTTATTCAGGTTGTCTGATGCGCTGCGGATGCCGCCTGCCTTTGTGTGCTCCAATCCAGCGTTTATCCCGACGATGCCTTTGTGTTCCCCATTTGACATATTTTACTGTAAATAAAGAGCGACACTGTCTTGCAGCTGTATCCACGGTGACATTTGACTCTCGACTGAATGAGTGCATTGTGCCATGTGTTTTGGAAACATTATCTCTTTTAAGAACTAATCCAGCCTTTAACAGCTTCCCAGTGCCTGCCTGCCTTTGCCATGGAGAGCTCAGGTGCTCGCCCACCTCCGTGCAGCCTCCGCCCGCTGTCTCCTGCCCCTCACACTGCTGGGGCCTGAGCTGGGCACCAGCTTCCTCTTCTCAGTCTTTTTGTCTGTGTGTAGACCCTTTGATGGAATGTGCTGCAGGGCTTCTCCTGGGATGTCAGCGTTTTGCCACATTTCTCATAGGCATTATGAGTATCTCTTACGTCTATGTGTACGATATGTACTTTAATGTAGATTCTGTGCTCCACGATGAAGATGATCCCTGTATGGCTGAGTCATTGAGCGTCCAGCTGATTGGCTCTTTTGTGTGTTGAAAACAGTTCTCTTTTTAACTTCAGCAAGTTTAGATCCTGGTAGGGGCCAAATTTCCTGCAGTGGGCTTAGTCTCTTGGGTGCCAAACCCCACGACCAGCAGGATCGAGGTCCTCTATGAAAACCCCAGCTTTTAGGAAGCTTTTATTTTTTCTTTCACATAGCTGTGCTGCTTTTATGCAACTTGTAACATCAAGCTAATTCTGACACACTTTTAAAACAGTTATGCCTATGTATAGAAATGTGTATGTTTATGCTCTCGGTGCTGAATGCCAATAAATCCGTGCACCATTGAGATGCTGGTGGTACTGCCTGCATTCTCCTACTGTAAGGCTGTGCCAGGGTTGAACAAGATTGAAAAACTTGAGCTAACGTTCTCTCAGCCTTAAACATAATCACTTTGAGAAAGTGTAAGTCAAAGTGCAAATATTCTGGATGCTGTCTGCCAGGTGTGTATGGAATTAACATTGTGAGACAGTGCCATAGCATAAGGGCCCTCCAAAGAGAAGAGGGCTCATTTTTACTACCGCGGGGCAGAGCGTTGTCCTGAAAACATCATCAGACTTTAAAACTTAGGCACACTGTGCATGCACACTACATTACAGTGGAACCCCACAAAGGTTTCAAGTGAGAATTGTGGTACCCACGGTGCCCCAGCCACCCAGTGAGCTGCAGGACAGTGCAGGGTTGTGTCTCAGGGAGCAGCTCTGCACTTTGTGCTTCCATTTAACTTCTCACAGTAAGGAGAAAAGGCATCTGTGGGGAAACAAGGTTGATAATGTGTTCAAAATACATTTTTATTGCTTTCTTGTATTACCATATTTAAATTAAATTATTAAATATATTTTCATTAAATTAGCACACAAGCTGGTATTATTTGCCTTAGATATTTTAACAAGTCTGTGAAGTCTTCCTCTGTTATTAGTGCTCCTGGAACATATGTGTGTTACTGATTTGAAGTTCTGGAGCTGAGAACAGTGAAGGTGGCTGCACACTGCGCTGCCCTGGGGCTGCAGGCACGGGCTGGCTTTGCTCGAGGGCCACAGGACCACAGGGCAAGGGAAGTGACTCAGTTCCTACCTACACCTGGAGGGGCTGTGCACAGAGCCCGCATGTTGTGGCAGTCAGCAGCACGGCACTGGGGCACGTGTCGAAGATCAGGGGGACAGAGATGTGCTTACAGAGCAGGGCCTGGAGGCAGTCTGTGCGCTTCTGGGGTTGAAGATAATGGAGAGGAATGAATTAATAATTATATTACATATGTTACACTTAGAGATGGATTTACACATCCTTCATTTTTTAAACCTCAGACTTGGTTTCCCACTCTCTTTATCTCTAACATGGTGATCTTTCTGCAGGCCCGGCAGACAGCAGTGCTCCCAAGTGTGCTGCTGCTTTGTAATGGTCCTAAGAGCAAACCCGAGCCATGTGCAGCAGAGGGGCTCGGATGCCCTGACCATGCCTCCTCACCATCCAGCAGCTGCTCCAAACCAGGTACAGGTTCACACGCGAACCTTCCCATTGGCCCTCGAGCAAGAGAGAAGGGGGAAAATGTTCCATTCGTTTAGAAGAAAAACATTTAGATATTTTTAGTGAACTTTAAAAAGGAAAATGTTGTAGAAATGGCCCATTAATTGGGGCATTTAGAAAGAATTTTTAAAAAGGCATAGAAAATTTGGAGGCAAAGGTCTGGATAGCAAAGTGACTTGGGATGGCAAAGGGCTTGGGAATTACTCGCCAAATGGAACGTGTACAACTAAGGTTGAAATCCCCTCCTTGAGGAATCACATGGGGATTTGAATGTGGGTCTCAGAACTCCTCCGAGAGTGCCCAACTGCTGGCATGTTCTGGATGAGAATCTGTCCTGCTGAAGCTGTTCTGCTTTGTAAGAATAATTAAATATTCATTGGGCCAGTGAGAGAACAGAAACAATCTGATAGCCTGGGGATTAGGGCTCTCCAATAAGACGAGGAAACAGAAGTAATTCAGTTCCTGATCCAACTCTGATGCTGTACAGATACGAATCTAGGGTCACGCTGGCCAAATTTGCCAATGGTTCTGGTTACTTTTTTGGGGTATAAATAACTTTTTTTTTTCTCTCACATCTTGTTATGCCTTTACAGAAACTGGGATCGCACCGGCTTTTGTACTGGTGAATCTCTTGGCTAGTTATCCCTGTGTTTTATTGGCATCAGAATTGGGGCTGCAGGCTCTTTGAAAATCTGCCTTTCTCCTGGGTTGGCCCTCCTGAGTCCACAACTTGATATTAGCGCAGTGATGTAAGGAAGTATATCTCAATTACAATGGTGTTATAGGAAACATTTTTTACTGTATGTCCAGTCTGTGGTGGTAATCCAGAGTCATACAGTATGAGGAAACTGTAAATCTTTATTATAACATTAATAAACACAATAGTTTCTGTCAAGCTTTAGGAAAGCAGAAAATCACCACTAAACATCCATTCAGATTTGATGCGCTACAAAAATCCTTCAGATTCATATACTGAATTTCTTGATCAAATGACAAACTCCTTCCTGAATTATCTGGATTCCTTGCAGTGTGAAAAGATACATATTAAAACCAAAACCGAGAACCCGATGCAACCCAAGAACACAGGAAGATGTGTTTTCCAAGCGGAAATGGTTACCAGGAAGGTGATGCCTTCATGCAGCCCCCAGCTCAGGCCTGGCGCCGCTCTGTCTGCCCTGACCCGGCGTTGGAGCACTTCTGCCGGGGGCTGTTTTCATGGCGTACGCAAAAAGAAAAAAGTTCTATTCCACTGATGACATCTTTCTGTGGGCTGTGGGGATGCATGGCCATGTGGGTGCCCTGTGTGGTGCAGGCCCATGGCGTGGGGTCAGGGTGCCTGTGCAGGTGGCTCCTTGCGCAGGGCAGCTGGCAATGAGCAGACTAAGTGCCTTGCTCCTTAGGGCAGTAAGGAGTATTTAAACCAAACAAGCCCGACCTAGGTGGGAGAAGAAACTCACTGAGCGATTTCAACTGTAACTTGGCACCTGGCATGCTGTAGTATAAGAAGTTCAAAGCATTTTGGATTTTTCCAGAAAATCCCTCTCCTAGCAGCGAGGCATGGGCCATTCCGCCCCTGCTAAGTTGAACACGTCGGGAAGGGCAAAGTAAATAAATCTTCGCCTCCCGCTCCTCCCGAGGCGGCGAGAAGGTGCCGGAAAAAGACCGCAAACTTTTGTCGCGGCCGCTGAGCCGGTGCTGGAGCCGCGGTGCTGGGCGGGGCGGTGCGATGCGGCGCGATGCGGAGCGGTGCGGTGCGGTGCGGTGCGGTGCGGCTCCGCGGGCGGCGGCGAGTCCGGTCCGCGGCGGCGGTCCGCGTTTTGCGGGCGGCCGCTGTATTTCCCGGGCCGTCCATGGCTCGGTGCTGTTGGCTCTCTCTCCGTCTGATCGGCGCAGGCTGCGCGGGGCTCCCTACGGGATCAGAGCGCTCCCCCGCCGGGACTCCACTCCTCACATCCTCCTGCTGGGACTCAGCTACATTTCCAGCCAAGCCTGGCTTTATTATGTGTGTCTGCACTGCAGCCCCAGCAGCAAGATCAGGAGGAGGAAAAGGAGCCAGGACAAAGAAAAGAGAGGGAGGCTGGCGAGAGCTAAAGAAAATAAAAACCCAGGGCAGCAGCGGCAGCAGCGGCAGCGATGAAGGCAGGAACGGTGCCACCTTCCAGAGAATGACCCATGGAGGCAGCTAGCGGCCCCGGCATCGATGCGAAGGAGCGCTTACCTCGGTCCGCCGAGTGCGTGCGTGCGGGGGAAGGCGGCGGCGAGCGCGGCCGGCTGCGGGGAGCCCATCCCGGCCGAACCCCGCGCCGCGCACCCGGGGCAGCCGCGCCGCCGGCCCCGTGAGCGGCGAGCGGGGGCCGAGCCCGGGGGCGAGCGGCGGGGCGCGAGGGGGGGCCGAGAGCGGCCGGGGAGGATTTAGGGAAACCGCGGCGAGGTCGCACCCCCGGAGCGCCTGGCATTGTCGGGGCCGCCGCGCCGCTCTTATTTTTAGACGCTCATTCTCCCCGCGCCCTCCCCCCGGCCCCGGGAGCCCCGCGCGGCTTTTTGTGCCATTCTCAAAGTGCCGAGCCGGACTGAGAGCCGCAGGGCGCCTGCAAACTTTAACGAGAACAAAAAGGCGGCGGGGGCGCGGAGGGGCTCGGCTTGTGGCGGTGCTATTTGCACATCGAAGGGAGGAGAAAAAACCAACAAAGAGGAGGAAAAAAAAAAAAAAAAAGAAAAAGAAATCGCAACTGTTGCGCCTGTGATTTTTTTTGTCCCCGGGGGGAGAACCTCTAGGTGCCCGAGGGGGTGGACAGGAGTTGAACTTGCCGCATTGCAACAGGCAAAGAAGTGAGAAATCCGATAATCGATCCCGCTGCTGCCGCTGCTTCGCCTCGCACAGCCCGGCAAAGTTTCGAGGGGCAGGAGGCAGAGAGAGGCAGGGCGGGCAGGGGCCGCGGGGCCGCGAGGAGGACGCGCCGGGAGGAGGTCGAGCCGCGGCGCCCGGACATGTCCAGGAGGAAGCAAGCCAAGCCCCGCTCGGTGAAAGGTAAGCGCCCGCCGCCCCGCGCCGCCGGCCGGGCACCGCCGCCGCGCCAGCCTCCGCGAGCGGCCAATCAGGGCCGGGGCCCGGCTTGGCGGGGATTGCGAATCCCCCCCGACTCGGCCGCCGCCGCGGGCTCCGCCCGGCCCGGCCCGCGCCGCCGCCGCCGCCGCCGCCGCCCGCCGGAGGAGGAGCGGCGCCGCCCGCGGGAAGCGGCCCCGGCCGGGCGCCGAGGGGAGGGGAGCGGCCGGGGGAGCCGCCCGCCGCCGCCGTCCATTTTGGGGGCTCCGCGCCCGGCCGCCGGGGTGGGGGCGGGCCGAGGGCCGCCCGGCGGGGCAGCGGCCTCGGCACCCGCCCGAAATGGCGGCCGGCGGTGTCCCCGGCCCCGCGGCGGGCTCTGCGGGCGTCGCGGGGGCGGGCGGAGCCGCCGTGCCCGGGGGCTGCGGGGGAGGCCGCGGTTCGGGGTGCGGAACCGACGCGCGTCCGGCGCTGGGGAGCGGCGCTCGGCCGTCGGAGCGCGGGTGGGAGCGGCGCCGGGGGAAGAAAAGTTTGGCGGCGGGGCCGGGAGCGGACCGGCGGGCGGGGGAGCGGTGCCGCGGCCGGGGCTGAGACGAGCGGTTCCTCCGGGCTGCGAACGGCAGCGCCTCGTCCCTTCCCTCCCCAGCCCTATACGTGTAACGGTGGCGAAGGAAAGGGAGAATTAAAACCGATTTCTTTATTCGAGAGCATCTGCAGGGCCGAAAACTTGCTTGGGCTGAGGGAACAATAGCCGGTTTCGGGCAGAGGTGCGCTTATAACGGCTCCGCACCCAACTTGGTGGACAGGCTCCTGCCGGGCGCGGGCAGAGCGGCGGGGCCGTGCCGAGGTTGGGGGCGAGGGGAGGCCGCGGGCTGCGCCGGGGGCTTTGTGTGCGAGCACAAAAGGGCGCTGCTCCCGGGGCCGCGAAGCAAAAACTCGAAAGCGTGTGGAATTAAAGAACTCTCTGGGAGACGATGTTAGCGTCCGGTTAACCAACTAGCCAAAGGAAGAATCGAACCCCCTCTCCATAGCGATTTTATATTATTTTTGAGATACACCGTTCAGGAGATTGCAATAGAAACAGTGACAGCTTCAAATGTCCATGAAGTTTTTGTAAAGTGAGCCCTTCCCCTCACACAAAAGCTCTCTCGCTGCCCCTCTCCCGCTCGGCCGGGGCCCTGCGGCCTGCAGGCACGGCCCCGCCGGTCGCAGCTCCGCCGGTCGCAGCCCCCCTCGGCTCCTCTCGGCGCAGGCCACGCGTTCCCCGGTCGCTCTCCGTGCCCAGGTGCCGCGCGTAACGCGCAGGACGCAGCCATACGTCAGCGGAACCGTGTGTGCTCTGAAGCCCGGTTAATAAACATGAACACCTCGTTACATAATGACACGAGATATTTGCATTTGTTACTCGTTTGTTTGCCACCTCGTTACCTTTGGGCAGCGTCTCTTACCATTGATACTCTATAACGAAAAATCATCCCTAGCTCCAAGGTAGAGCAGGTCGCTGTTCAGAAGAACCCTTTTTTAATGAATCAAAGCAGGTAACTTGCTGGCAAGTCACAGCTGGGAAATGTTTTCCATGCAACGCAGAAATATCTAGAATGTCTTTGCCACGGGGAGCCGGGTAGAGCCTGGTTCTTAAAGGTTCTGAATATTCCTCCAGTCTCCAGGCACAACAAATGTGCTTTCAGTTCAGCACAAACTGGCTGTAAATTACAGTCTTAGCATGAGCTGGCTAATGGGGAACCTAAGGAACAGGCTGAATCTGGGTGAAATTTTCAGTAATAGGAGGCAGCTCATATATATGTATGTGGGATATAGAATTCCTCCCTTTTCTTATGTTCATACATATCTTTTGCTGTTGTAAAGTCCATCATATACATTTTGTGGTCTGTGGAGCTGGCAGCCCGGTGGATTGCCACAGTACATGTTTCCATGGAAATAATTGAGATGTAATAAATAAAGGCACTCTGAGGTCACAGGTTTCCCAATTCAGCTGAGAAGAAAACAAGCATAAATTATGTGGATATATGCGTAGCATTTAGGACTTCAAATCATTTACCGGTTTTCTCTTTTCTGTGCATTTATTTCACTTGGTGTAGTAACCTTGGTATTTATTAACCACTAGTGAGGTTTGGGCATCCTTTCTCATTCAGAAAGATTACATACTAAAATAGAATCAGCGTGCGCCTCTGATGAAAGGGATTATTCTGCATGCAAAAGGCAAGTTGCCTGCGCATTAACCACGAGTGCCGTCTTTGGCATTAAAGAAGCAGCCGACTCTGACGGAAGTATCAAATGCTGACAACTCTTCAGATCCACGTAATTTAAAATTAAGCAATTGTCAAGCAGAACGGGATGCTGACAAACCTGCAGGTCATGTGGCCCTGCTCTGTGACGAGGTGTCTGGTTCAGTCCCACAGAAAGTTGCCATGATTGCTGCAGCTGGAACTCTAGCAGTAGCCGTGGAATTTCCCTGGTGTGGATTTTATCACTGGCAGCACGACGCAGTGGTTTTGTTTAACCATTACTTTGGCTGTGCAGACCTGACGACACCCAGCCGATGGTTTGGGCCAACGCTCTGCTGGGCTGACAGGGAGGTTGCTGCAGGTCAGTCAGGGCAGAGCAGAAGCAGGAGGGACTGAGCCTCTGTTAGCTTGCAAAATGAACCAGTTGGGGTGGTGTGATGGTGGCAGTTTTGGGGTAAAGCACTTGCCTTCTCCGAAGCCTTCCTTCACATCATAGATGGGACCCATGGAAGTGGTTTTCGTCAGCATGGAACCTTCCTTTGCCCTGCTGTCAGCGACATGACCTGCTGGTGGCTTTGGCAGGTCTCCTTAAGATGATCTGTACCCTCCTCAGTGCCATTAAGCCCACGAGGTTCAAGTCCCAGCACCACAACAGAGCGGTGACTGTCCCCATGCGCTGCCTGTTCCCGTTCCAAGTGGTCCCACGGATGTGCCACACACACTTCAGAGGCTGGTTGTGTGCCATCAGCTCTGGTGAGAGTTGATGGTGCTGGAGCTGATGAGGCACAGACTGGTGCCTCTGAAAGCAGCTCTGGGAAAGCACAGCTGGGAGATGCTGGGGTCTGCTGGCAGAGCTGTAGGTTTCAAGTCCCACGTAATTGTAACTGAAGAATGACTTGGATGCGATTTGTGGGGTCTGGGCTGGCGTTGGCACGGGGTTTTCAGCATCACATGCACTTTAGTTGCTGAATTTGACAGTTCTGCAAATTGCTGTCAGGTTGCAATGGTGTTTTGTGCATAAACGTGCTAGTCTGTAATCAAACTGTTTTGCTAAAGAATGCACTAATTAAGTCTAGATTTGTTATCCTACTTGAAGTTGCAGAATTGCTGTCATATTTTTTTTGCTTTCAGTTGGCAAAAATGCTGATAGAAACTTTTGATTCACACCCTACGTGCCTCATTTATGTCAGTCAAGGAAGAAAAAGAGGGTTGTTCTCTACTTCGTTACCTGCAAAGTAAATAAAAATACTTCAGCCATTTGCTGAGTTCCAATTAGCTGATTGCTATGAATGATCTTCCTTAAAGGAATGCTGTTTTACCTATCTGCTCATACAAAGGTTTGATTTTTAATGTCTTGTGAAAAGGATTCTCTTTGTCTTGATTGATGTCAAGAATAAAAGCGTGATGGTAATATCCCTTTGAAAGCTATTGTATTGTCAGCTCTGGCTGACAGCAGGAGGCCCTCCTAGTGCTATAGATTAGCGCTGTGAAAACACTGACATTTTCTTTGTTATATTGCTGTTGTTCTGCTTGCAAAGTCAATTATACAATGTCGGAGCTCAGTTACAGAGTTGACTGTGGAAGTAACAATGTCTTTCATACTTGTCTTAAAGATATAATTTTCTTTTTTTCCCAGTTGATAGAGAAGAACCTGCAGGTACTGGAGCAGTACATTCTACAAATTAAATTCTGACAAGTATAATCATAATTGCCAAATACAAGAGACTCGTGCGATTATCCTTTAATTTTACAGTTCATTCAAGTTTCGGTGGAATTTTATTGATACAGTGAAAGCAGCAGCTAAAATTGATACAACTCATATCAAATAAGATTACACTCTTGATTGTTCTTTATCAAGTGTAGCTTTTGGGGGATTAGGAATAATTGGAGATGTTGGTGTTTCATCGTGGGGCTGGTGCCATGAGAACGTTTGAATCCACGCCGTACAGCGGGCGCTGCCTTTGGGGATTAGCCTGCAGTTTTTAATTTTTGAGCGTGCATTTTGATACGAGCCCAGCAGCGTTCTCCCCTGAACTCCACGAGTCCCAGTTTTCCTTCCGCTCTCTCCCTCCGGTACGGTTTCCTGGACAGGATCTGTGTGGTATTTAACTGGTTTTGCTGATTGAAACTCGTGCCTGTGTGCAAACACCTTTTAATTGTGGTCTGTTCCCATTGGTCCTGGCGAGCATAACTAACAAGTGTGGCCCGAAATTGAAAAGGGTGGAAAAGGCAACGCGAAAGGTTGGAATACAAATGGGGAGGAAATAGAAATCTCGTGATTTCAGCGATACTTCGTCTAATGCCATGGGTGGCAAAGCAAACACCGAGCAGCAACACTGACTCTCAGAGAATGCCTCCCATTTTTTTTTCTTCAAAAGTATCTGAGTAAAATCAGCGCAAGCTAAAGAACATCATTCATTGCTGAATTGCTTCAGATGACACGTGCAAAAAAAGAATCAGAGAGCTCTTGTTTAGATGTTAATTGTAGGATTTCTAAATTACTATTATAAAATAATAGAGTAACAAAAGATTCCACAGTTACCAGTAATTTGTCAGGATTTATTTTGTTTTTCTTCAATAATTGAAAATTAATGTCTTGAAGTGAAAGCAGATGTTCATGCCATCCTCTGAATTGGATATAAAAATGATGTTTTGTAGAGGCGTTAGGCTTGTGTAAACAGAAATTGTCTTATCTTAGTTTGGGCTTTGGTTTGGTTTTATCTATTGTTTGGTGCCGAATTAACTTTTATGTTAGACCTGGCTGAATGAACTGAGACAGAGCTTGGGATGGCACCCAGGGTTGGGTTGTTAATGTTGTAAACGACCTGCCTCGCCTGCTGCCTCTGCGGATGGCAACGCTTTCTCCTGCTGTACTATTAATATTTACTTCAGTTTTGATAAACGTGCTCTTGATTCTGTTCGGTTATTTTATACCAAATGTGTTTATTTATATCCTCCTCACAGTTTGTGCAATCAGCGCTGTGGGTCTTGACAATATTTGAAAAATACAGACCGCATTATTATGTTCTTGTTTTGTTGATTTTTTGTAAATAAATAATGTCTTGCTCTCATGCATTAGTCTGCAATCTGTAAAAGATAATAAAATTCTTCTCGTATTGTAATATTCTCTTAAGCAAAAGATTATTAATTACCCACAGTAATTGAACTGCCTTATAAAAATGCCTATACCAACCCCTCATCACTCCATCAGTATCCTCCTTAAATGCCTCTGAAAAAGGATGGCTATTATGTTCCACTGTATCCTACTAAATGCACTGGAGTAATGAAATACTAATAGTACAAAACCTATTACGGACTTCTGTTAAATCCTTACTGACAAATGGTGGTGGAGGGGAGGGTCTGGTGTTAGTACATGTGTTAGTGTACGTGGGCTATGAGCATTCAGGTGCGTGTTGGAGTCAGGTGAGAACCAGCTCAGGGCTTTCTGCAGTGCTTGCATTTATTCAGCGTACCTTTAGATTCAGAAGTTGATTCTTGTTTGTTTTCTTTCATCTATTAGTCAACATAGGAAGATGGTTACATCTCTTAGATCTAAAAGTCAGGTAATAAAAGTTCCAAGTACTACATCTCCTTGACAACTGTTATGCATATATATACATTAAAACAAAATGTATCCCGGTGAATTATGGCGGTTTAGCAGAGGCAGTATGTTTTAGGGAGTGGAACGGTGGGGAGACACTAAGTGGTCTCTTGCGCCATTTGCAGCTGAAGAAGCCGGAGCTCGCCCTGCCTGCCATGGGTTGTGGAAGACGTGAGCCGAGGGCCGCTGGGGCGGCAGGGCGATGCAGTGGGCAGTGCCCTGCAGCAGGGAGCTCGCAATGCCTGGCTGAGCCCTGTGCTAGGGAGCTCATTACGTTGTTTGCATTTGCTCAGAAAGAAAACCTTTTTCTTTCCAACCGCAGATTAGGCAATTGAAAGACCAATTTGCAGAGCTTGTAAATGCCACTTGTTAATCATATGCACTGCAATTATTAATGTTTTTTCCTTTTCCCCCTTGGATGTATTAAGTCAACTTTTTAGTTTTTTATGTAATTGAAATTTGCCCTTTTGTTACCTGGGCATGAATTATTTTTGAAATGTTGTCATTACCCGCCCTGCTGTGAGGTTTATCTCTTCTGTTCATCCTAATTAAATAAAACATAGTGTTGCTCACCAGCCTAGAGCTGCAGCGAATTACCTGCCTGGAGGCTCACACTGGCGTTGGTGCTTGTTGCAGCTGCTGATGTTGACCAGCACGTTTACTTTTGGATTTTCATTTCAAAGGGATCAGTTTGTGCTGTGTGACAGGTGAATGGCGAATGCTTTACAGTACTTTCAAGAGCTGAACAAACGGTGGGTGACTGCTTGGTACTGCATGAAGCGGCAAGTGCAGCAGTGATGCAGCCGCAGTGGTGGAGGATGGCCAAGGGAGAGCTGCACGGGTCTGGGGGGTGAGGCAAACCCATCCTTGGGCTTGCTGTGCCCACCCTACCTGCTGCTCTGCTGGGCCTTTCTGGTGGGGTTGACCTCAGTTCTGTGTAGCATCACTGACGGCCGTGTTCTCCTTGGGTCTGGCACTGACAACGTAGGCTGCTTCAGAAGTGTAACAGTTGGAGTTGTTTTACGCAGAAGTTATTTCCAGTTCGTATTAGAGAAAGCAAACAATATGCACGTGTTTTAGAGAGAAGCAGAGGGAAAGGTCCCTGCTTGTAGAGAAGCCGTTTGTTTAAGCCTTTGATAGCTCTACAAAAGCCTCACTGCTCACCACTGAAACCCCATTATGGGTAAAAGCACAGGAGTTAGCAAGTCGCTGTACTCCAGTCTCTGCTGGCTCATACAAGGCTCTGGAGGTTTGGTCAGATGTGGCCTAATTCTGCTTTCCAAATATTAAAAAAATTACACAGAGGGCAAAAAGACAAGTTCTTAATATGCATATCCTGGGAAAATCCTAAAACAGTATTTTTACCCCCTCCAGTCCCAAGGCTAATCAAAATTCCTTTGTTTCCACATCTACCATTAAAAACGTCCCTCCCTTGGTTGCCTGCTGAATGCACAAGTTTAACCACTCAGTTGATTGGACTCAAAAAAGCTGTTACTGGCTCTATGTAGACTTTGCCCACAGATAATTGCTTGATGGGAACAATACTCCTGGCAACTTCCAGCAGGCTTGGTGCTTAATTTTGCAGCTCTGAGCATTTCTTGATGGACTTCACCTGGCTTGGTTGAGGTTTTTCTGTGTTACCACTGGGGAAAGTTAGCCAAGCCCTGTGAATGGTGGTCGCTGGAACTTGCTTCATGTAGTAGTCAACTGAATGTTAACCAAGGTGGCGTTAATAAAGATTTGATGCGCCCTTTGAAAAGAGGATGTGTGGTACACTGCAAAGACAAAGCTCTTCACTGGGGGAGCATCTAGGACCTGCTTCCCCAGGACTTGGAATAAATGCAATTTTTCCCCCTTGCCATTAGTTGGAGCTAAGCTGAATCCTTTATGTAAACCAACAACGTAAGTCCAAGCCTCCTGGAGAACTACTCATGCTAACTGAGATTTCTGTTGAGGCTAGAGGTCCATGAGCAAGACTAGGTATGTATCAGGCATGGGATGAAACCTGTCTTACTGGTGATAGTGTTTCCCTTTGTTCTCAGTAGGGATGGGTTTCTCTGTTTTTGTATTGCAACTGAGAAAGCAAGAGCAGAGAAGAGATCTGCTGGGAACAGTCAGTTGGCACCCAGTGCTGCAGAGCCTGTCTCCTGCTGCTTCTGCTGGCTCTGCGGGGTTGTTGCTGATGGGAGCACTGGGCATGTTCAGGTGCAGGGGATGCAGCAGTGCTCCCCGAGGGTGCTGCGGGAAGCCCGGGAGACACTGTCTGTGTTTAACAGCTGTTAGCATAAGAGGGAACAGTGCTTGTCTGGGCAAAACTGAGACCAGCTCTTTATCCTTTCAGTCTCCTATCCCCTAAAATAGAAAGTAAAAGGAGATGGCGAAAGTGTGTGGTAGGAAGGACTTAGTACTTGGAAAGGCAGAAATGGTAAATGGAGAGAGACTGAAATAATATAGGGAAAAACACAACAAAGTAGGAAATCTGTTGCTGATAAATGAATATGGAAGGTGTCTGAGGGGAAGGTTTGGTGTACACATTGACTTACCCAGATCTGTGTTTGTGTTTCTTTCAACACTTATTTTAATACTGAGAGAACAGATCTGTAAAGTGAATCTAAATCCACGGAAAGGGATACAACTAAACATAAGAGGAGAAGAAAACATGAGAAATGTGAAGCATCTAAACAAATTAACTTTTCTGCTCTCTAGAGACAGTGCCATTGCCAGTGCTGTCCTGTTTGGAGGAATGTATTTGTTGTGGTTTATCGCTGTTTTTAATATGGAGAAATCAGAGGACAGCTGTGATTGTAGTTGTTAGTTCTGGGAGTTTCAACTATTTTATCATTGTGGCAGCATCTGAAATTGGCCCGTAAAGATTTCTAATTGTTCAGGATTTTGGAGAGAAGAGTATGTTGGGGTGGTGGTTGGAAAAAGGTTTTCAAGACCTATTTTTTTTTTATATACATGCACCCCAGTATAAATAATACATGTTCACGTGTATGTGAAAGAGAAAGTCTGGCAGAGTAGGAAGAGTAGGCTTTTGTTAGACCAGCAAACCTGTCTGCAAGATGCAGGGAAGTTTTCTGGTCTATCAGCCTGCCCATCTGACAAAAAAAACATTGCCCATTTTTGTCCCGTCTGACGAAAGCAGCAGCCTTCTGGCTAATTGCTTGATAGGCAACTGCAGTTTTTCTCTAATTTACTTATTCAAGCTCTTGCTCAAATTTATTTTGTTTTATTACAGTACTCACACGAGTGAAGACATAGTGGGCTAGACAGTGATGCCAGGCTTGTACATTATTAATTGCTGAGCTCTGTGGAGGTGTTGCAGCTGGGCGATTTGCTCGTGGCCTCCTGTATTTCTAGGAAAATGTCATGCCTTGCTCTTCGTAATTTCTTTGCTTTTACTGACCAGGCTGTTCCCCCAGAGGGCATGTGGGATGTGGCAGTGTGGCAGAGCACTGAAAATGCTGGGATGGAGAACCAGTGAAGGATTGCTGTGTGAGAATTACACCATTTTGGAATCGTTCTGTCACTCCCAAATTTATTTGGCAAAGGTGATGTGTTTCTGGCATCGACGTTTATGTAGAATGTAGTAGCCAACTTTGGATGAGGAAGTTGTTGCCTTGATGTATTTATCTATTTATTGATTAAGATAAAGAACTACTTTCAGTCAGATTCTGAGTGTCATTGGGGAGAATGGTACAAAGTATTTTGAGCCATTTCAAAATGAAACTGTGAATGCTTGTCTTCAGATCTGGTACTGACTCTCACGTAATGCTCATGTGTGAAGTCCATTGATTTGATCTCCTTGATTTCAAGGGTTTTTTTTTTCTTTCCTGCTTGATAACAGATACAAGAGACTTGCTTTAAAGCTCCATTTTTGTTTATTTTGGTTCCTATTTCTTGTCTTCAGTAAATGCTCCAAAGAGAGCTGTTTGTGTTCTTGATACAGACCCTCGCCCTTACGTGCTCCTCTGAAATTGTTGAAAGCCCCGGGAGGTGCTGAGGGGCACTCAGAGGAGCCCTTGCCTGCAGGGCCCTGTGGGGTGCTGCCCCACGAGTGGGGCCTGCTGGGGGCTCTCTGCCCAGCAACGTTGAGAGAAAATGGAGCAAAGTCATCCTTATGCCTGCAGCCTGTGGAAAAGTTGGTGGAGTACCTTTAGCAGCCTTGCTTCCCTTCCTGCAGTGACTTCCCTACATCACCTTAGGAAGCCCAACACCTTTTTCTAGCATTCCGGTTGTGGCTCATGGGGAGGGCTTGGCAGGCATTCCCCAGCCCTCTTCCTGCCACCTCCTGGTCCCTTTGGCTGCCACGTGCAGACTCCTGGTGCCTGCCCCTGCAGCAGGCCCTAGGGGCTGGAGAGCCGCCCCCTTCTCTCTAACCTACTGGAGATGGTGCCTCTCATGGAATAGATTACGTCTCTCAAGGCGTAGGGAAAACTGTTATCTGTGTTTAGCTTTTTCCATAGGCTGTATGTTCCATATCTGGTAAATCCCAGCTCTTTTTGTTGACTTACAGTTTTTTGTGATAACTGACTATGGCTGACCCAAATACTATTGGGCCCCATGCACAGAATTGTGCATGTTTCTGGAACTGCAAAGCAGCAATGATCTTGCTGAGGGCAAAGACCACAGCCCAGAGCAAGTGTCCTTGGGCCAGCCCTGCTGTGTGCGCGTGGCCTCTACTAGCACAGCGCTGGCTCGCAGTTATGTGTTCTTGATGAGAACATTTCTGATGTGGCCAATTTAGGTGGCTTTCCCTGCTGGGACAGGGCTACCTTTTTTCTTTTTTTTTCTTTTTTTTTCTTTTTTGTCCTTGTTTGCTTCCTTTTGCTCACAGGAAATAAAAGAATGGGCTGTTTGCCAATCAGAAAACAAACAAACAAACCCCCCAAAGCAACCTAGGCATTGCACCTTTCTTTGCTTTTCTTTTAAAAAAATTCCCTGCAACTCTGAATACTGATCTTTTTTAGTGGAAGCTTGTGGTTCAATGGTAAACTGATAGCACATCAAAGAACAAAATCATCTTTTGTGCACGTTTTCCTATTTATTATTAATCTTGTTTAGATTTGGGAAAATACTGTGGTTTGAAACTATGAAGAAATGCTCAAATGTTGTTTCTTTTGCAGAGGAATAGAAGGGAGTTAGGTCTTTAAATAACTCGGTGTGCTTGTGCAATAGCATTGGTTGGGCTGCAGTCTGGGCTCTCGAACAACCTTACAACAACAACAAAAAGGCTTTACATTTTATAAATATTTCTGCCTCTCTTTTGCAGTACCTATCATACATTGTCTGTTCTGCTGTTAACTCCCTGATGCAGAATTCCTAAGTTTGGGCTAATAGAAAATTTGGAGGATTCTTCATTATCTGAACCTCTTGAGAAATACCAAATATGTTCCAGTAATTGTGGTATAGTACAACAGGGAGTCGCACTGGCAGTTTGTTGGAAAGGGTTTTTCCTGTAGTTATGAAAACCATACAACTCTTAAAATCCCCAAAACTGAAACCGCTGGGATTACTCACATACTTACAGTTAAGCGCATGCCTAAAGGTAGATATATTCAGTGTGCTTTTTTTTTGACTTGCGTTTGTTCTTAGCTTGAGCTATCAAGCAAAGAAATATTCCTCAATCACTTTGGACTTGTGCAGCCTTTTTATTCTGTGTCTGTACAGACACAGCACAGTGGGTTACGTCTTGATGCAGAAGCACCTAGGTTTGCTTCCCAGCAAAATACCCACATTAAGGAACAGAAGACATTCACAGCGGTAAGGTACCATGGGCTGGTAGGCAGGAGTTGGGTCGGTTTTCTCCCCCCCTGCCTTCTCTCTGTGCCTCTGCTGTAGATTGCTGATAAGTACACATCACCTACTTTTCCTCTCTCATTTTTTTTTCCATCTTGGTTTTATTCACAGAGTGTATTAAACACTGTGAGGTCCTGGATAGGTAAAAGTGAAATGAAAACCAAAAAGCAAACCCAAATATGACCTGAACTGTAACACCAGTGTTTCATCTCCCCTATTCTAGAAAATGAATCTCGTAGAGTAGAATTCACATGCCAAGTTGGGAAGTGCTGTTTGTTTTACAGCTGTACTATAGGGATATTTGCCCTTTATTGAGGAGGCCCCATGTTCTATTTTCAAGGGACAAGTATGAAGAAATGTAAAAATTTGCTTAGCTTGTCTCAAACTTCCTTTAATTTAATACTTTTCTTTTAATCTCGTATGTGACTTTCTCTTAGGAAACACTGGCATGTGTCTGTGTCTTGATACATTATCTTAAGGACTTGATTAACGCTTCTATTGTTCTTATGAAACAAAGTGTGTTTTGTGTCTACGAAGCGTGTAAACAATTTGCCTTGAATGAGAATTTGGAAATACTCAGCTTATGGAGTATAAGTAATACAAAAATGTTTTTGTTGCACTGCTTTAGCAAGAAATCCATTTGCACAGGTATCAATATGTGGGGGAAGTTAGTTTTAAAAACAGTCCCAGCCACTTTGTAGAAAAATATAATGCAGTACATAAACTCATTTTAGACACTACTTATTCTACCGTGTCCCATTAGTTGATGTTTGCACAGCGCTTTGAAAATGTAAAGCGCTATATAAGTGCTTATTATTACTACATTATTATTATTCTCCCACTTGAAAAAAGACCCTCCGGGGAGAGTGAGACTCACTTTGCATTTCATCTGTAGTGCAGATCCCACAAGAAATATACCCACTTGTTTTGTTTTTTTTTACATTCTTCCCTCCTTACTTCCACCACTCTCTTAAAAAAAAAAAGCAACAAAACACCAAAACAACAACTCACCACATAAGTATTACATTTTAGAGATTATGTTCTTATTTGGCTTTCTCTGGATAACTGCACCAATGAGAGTATTATTTGAAAGCATATAAAAGTATTAACACCAGCTTTTTATCCAACTTGCGTAGTAGCACAGATTGCCACTGGTCCTGCTGCCTTGCCTGCTGAAGGGCTGCAGTGGAGGTGCAGAGTGACTGGGCGCTGCGGGGTGGTGATGCCCTCACCAGCTGTCATCCTGCCCGGCTGCTCTGTGGATGTGGCCCAAGGTGCAGTGCAAGCAGGGACATCTCCAACAGAGCCTTGGTGGGATTCCTTCCTGCAGAGAGGAGCACTATGTACTTTCCTGCAGGATTGGTGCTCTTGATTCTTGTGAAGAGAAGTTCTGTGGTTCCTCACCTCCTTTGCACTCTGTTAACAGCAGCCCACTTCCCTGCAGGAGAGCAAGGCTCTAGTTCAAATTGGTTTAACTCCCTCTATCCCTTGAATCTTTATCCTGGAAAGGGCTCTTAGTGGGCAATGTGAGTCACTTAGAGATGATAAATTCCCTCCTGATATCCAAGGATGCTTCTTTGTGCCTCTGTCTTATGCACTGTGCTGTATGTGATTGAGGCTGCATTCCTGCAGCATTTTGGCTTGGCTTTCAAAAGAAGCAAGGTTTTACACCATCATCTTTGTGTCTCAGCATGCACCCCTGGGTTCTTGCATGCTCTGGGGCTGTGCTTGTGTGATTTCCTATGTAGGAAGGGGATGCCCGGGTGGAGATATTGTGCTGAAGTTCTCCATCCATTTTCAATCCTCAGCAGCAGCCCAGTGGTGGGCCATGAAGCCCTGCAAACGCAGATCCCTGTGGGGAAGAACCACGGCCATTACCCTGTCCTTTGTGCAAATCATGCTGTGCTGTATTCAGCATGAAGGCGCTAGTTGTCATTTGGGAAGTACTGGGATGTCCAGAGAGTGGGTCTGCCTGCTATGCCCTGGCTAAGGCCTTCACCCAAAGCAGGCCGAAAGCTGCTCCCGTCAGTCCCATTCACTGTTTGCTATGCGTATTTTGCTGACAGACACAGAAAGCTGAAGTGAAGGTGGCAGTCGGTGCCTTCACTGCGGTGTGAATTGAAGGGACCTGAAGGCCAGGGCTGGGTGTCCCTGCTGTCCCCAGCCGTGTGCAGATGGCTGCTGCAGCCCTGCTGGGCCCACGACAGCAGTGCCTCAGGGCCAGGCAGATGGCGGCTGTGGCGATGGCATCAGCTGTGGCTGCTGCTGCGTTCTCCTGCCTGCTCTGCTGAAACGGGCCTGTCCCCATTCCTGCGTGCCTTCCAGGTACACAAAGACCTGTGCCCAGCAGCTGCTCTCCCAAGCAGCACTGTCTGGGAGAGGCTTTGCTGGCTGTTGAGCTACTGAGCACCACAGGCCACTGTTCCCCAGTGCGGGGCGGTGGCCATGCAGGTTTGCTCGCCCTGGCTCTGCCTCCTGGCACAGGTAGCTGCAGCAGGCCTGTCCTGGCTGGGCACTGACCCAGAGGTTCTGCAGTCCCTGAGAGCAGTGGGATTTGGCTCTATCCAGCCAAGTCCTCCTTTTCTCTCCTCTTTCTTTTTCCTTTTTCCTTCCCTTGGCAGCATTCCCACCCCAGCTGACACACCGCCTGCCTCAGCCCTCGCCCGACTGCACTGGCGCTGAAAGAGCCCTGCCTGTGTTCTGGGAGAAGGCTGGTCAGCCTTGACCCCCTCACCCCTCTGCTGTGCACAAACCTTATCCTTGCAACAAAAGCATATACACCTTCACATAGGTGGATTTCATATGAATTTCTGTTAATCAGCACTCAAGTGCAAGAGGCTACCTTGCCACTCCAAGCCTGTTTTCTTGGTTCCACAGCTCTTCCCAGGCAGGTGAAGCCTTGCCTCGCTGTCTGTGTGCACAACTCTTCACCATCACAGTAATTTAGGGCTTTGCTTCGTGCCCAGCACCTCTGTTCAGTTTGCTTCTGTGCAGTACTTTGCTTGCCATGAGCCTCCCATTACAGACTGGAGAAGGATGGGGCATGCAGCTCCATCACCATTTCTTAGAGCTGTACAAAGCTTTCCTGCACAGTGTGGGAGTTCCCCTCCTCAGGAAGGGGGCCGCCCCTGTTCCTCAGTCACTGCAGCATCGAGGTGGGTTGGATTGGTGATGCCATGGCACTAACATAGAAATGTTATGTGCCGGCTTGTGTGAATGTCTCTTTATCTGCTGTAAGCTCCAAATGTGCTGCCACCGATGTTTAACTGAAACTTTGCAAATATCCCACTGAGCCCTTCAGGATCGTTGCATATGCAGCCTTATTTCTTCTTTAGAAATTGTAGGTGTGGGTAATTATACGTATTTTTGAAAGCTCTAACTATGCTTCATTTAAACTTCTGCAAACATCTTTGTGAGTCCAATTAAATGCCTGCAGAAGAAAACGATCAAAAAATGAGATGAGGAAATGTGCGTTTACCCAGATACAGCTTGCAAGCCAAGCAAAATGTTATGTTAGCCCAACAAATGGGTTATTCAAGCACAGTTCTACCAAGGCAAACATAGAAGGGTTGGGGATTAGGGAGTTCTGAAGCAAAATGGGATGTGATCCTCTCAAGTGATCAGCATTGCACAGGTTGAGAAAATGCGGCTGATTTAGGGTCTGCTGGAAACTTGCATTGGATATACCTTTGAAAAATGCAGTCTGCCTTGAATTTTTCAAATATTCCCACAAAATTTAATTTGTAATCTGTACTTCTGCATTACTGAGTTCTTCTACTTGCATGTACTGAGCTTTGTAACATTATGAAGCATCAGTGAAGCCAGTGTAGCTCAATGAAAGGAGATGTTTTATCACATTCAGGCTGACAAAATCTGCCCTCAGCAAGGAGCTTGGTGGCAGGCTGTTCCTCTAGCCAGTGCCGTGCAGCCCCAGCAGAGCCCACCCCTGCTGCCAGTGTCCTGTGGGTCCTGTGCCATGGGAAGCCATGGGCCTGGGCATGGTGTGGTGTGGGACCAAGGGATGTGGAGAGAGTGGCACGATGATACAGGAGCAGACAGAACACATTAACTGCATCTTAGGGAAGCCACTCTGCTGCACTGCATTTCATTTCCACTTAATTTTCATCTAAGTGAAAAAGCAAACTCACAGCTAACCAAACTGGGCCCAGTGCGCTGCAATCTCTGCTGCTGCTGATCAAACGCAATACTTTGTTTCTAATTTGAGAAGGATTTGGTTTTTTTTTTTAAAGTAGTTTGAAAGAAGAGGAAACTGTCACATCCTGAGTGACATCCTGTGTGCTGCAGCAACATTCTAGCTGCTAAATGATCAGAACTTCAGCCAAGGGAATAAAATCCAATCCTTGTAAAAATGTATTGGCTTTGTGGAAATCCTGTAGTATTGCAGAAGCTATTTTCTGATGGCAAAATGCAAATCTAAAATCTATATCCAAGAGAACAAAAAGATTAATTAAATTAGCTATCTGGAGGAAATTCAGAGGACACTGAGTTATTGATTGGATTTTGGTGAATTTGTTTTAATATGCAAGATTACATTTTAATACTGGAAGTGATGGCAGCCTTTCACAGCCCAGTTAATTATTTCTCAAATGGTATTTTCCCAGCTCGCTGCACAGGTACCAGCATCTTTCAGCTGCCCCATGCCCCTGCCTTCCCCATGCCCTGCTGCTCACAGGGTGCTTGTGGCTGCCCTGCGCTCATGGCTGCTGCTGGGGCTGGTTCGCAGTAATGGCTCTTGTGTTGAGGGGGAGTCTGGCTGAACCTCCACATGTGTGGGATCTGGAGCAGTTTGGCTTTGGTGCTGGAAGGACTGGGTGCTGGAGAGCCAGGCTGGAGGGAATGTATTTTGGATTAGAGTGTGACTGTTTGTACTCAAGGTATTTATTTTTGTATCTTGAATTAAAAATATAAATGTGTAGCAGTTTCAGGATGGAGCAGGGAATTGTTGGAAACAGCGCTGCAGCTCAGAAAGGGCAATATTTTTGTTTTCAGACCCCTCTTTGCCAAAGCCTGTCTCTGCAGAAGGGTTGGGCCAGGTGTTGTACCAGCTGCAGCTGTGCTTGCAGTGGGACCATCCGCCCCAGCTCGTCAGCCGCTGCTCTGAGAAGGGTGCTCTGGGGAGCTGAAAAGAGTCTGGAATTTATGGAAAGTGTCAGCCCACAATGCAAAACCTGATTGCCAGGCAGAAAAAAGTAACATCCCCAAACTAGATGCTCCCTATTAAGAAGTTTGCAGTTATGCACATATACATGTGCATACATATATAGCATGTCTGAAATATTACACTGGATTGAAGCATTTATGTAAGAATCTGTGACATCTTCTACAGCACAACTCAACCTGTAAGTACACCATGTTTCTGAGTGCCTGGTAGGAGTGAATGCTGAGCTGCGTGCACTACAGAAATGCACTACACATTTAGCACAAGGAATTCCAATATTTTGGATTTACGTAGCTGTAATGGCAAGTCTGTTAATTTAAGATGCCATGACAACTTTGGCAACTAAAATTGGTTTGCCACTTCTATGCACATTTTGGCTGCAGCCATCGAGCACCTTTGTCCTGCTCTCACCTTGTATAAGGCACATCAACAGACAGTGAGTGATGCTCGGGAGCTGGTAAGATCCCATAGGACAGAGTGGAGGAAGGGACGTTCTGAAGGATACGGCTTTCTCCTTGGCTTTATGTATTTAGGTCATCAAGACCTCTGTCTAAAAGCTTGGTTATCTCCTCTTATGGTTCTCCTTCCCTTTTCCTTTGAAAGACGCACCCCAGAGCTCCCAGCTATGTGGGACTGTGAGGCTTCCTGGGGCAGCATGAGGATTCCCTGGGTACTGGTGGGAGCTGGGTTGGGTGAGATGAGAGTGGGCAGCCAAGAGCTGCTCCTGATGAACGATTTCGCCTTGACCAACACATTACTCTGTGCCAGCCTCTCATGTGGGAGCAGGGCACATATTTTCTTCTAGCAGTTTGTTCAGTTAAGTGTAAAACTACGTGTTTTTCCTCTTGAAAGTTACAGAATAAAAACCTGGCAAATAGGTAAGCTCTTATTTTTCCCATCTGCCCTGTGGGACTCTCAGCAAACTTTTGTCATGTATATATAAGCTGTTCTCTCACTGGTAAATTATTTCATTCTTTTAGCTCTCAAATGTTATTAAAGTTAAATTTTTGTTTTCAAGCCATAAAACTGTAAAAGACGACTTTGAAACGATACCCTTTCTGGCAGATTTGAAATAAATTGTATCCAAACATTATTACGTTAAAAATAAAACAATCTGACTTGCAGTGTGAATAGGACTCCAAGATTTAGGAACATGTAGAGTGTCAGGAGATGATGGCATAAATTGTCGGAGACTGGTTCGATGTTAAATAAATGAAATATGTTCAGAAGGTTGTGATCAGTGACACAGAGTCTAGTTGGAGGCCTGTAGCTAGCAGTGCTCCGCAGCGGTAGGTAGAGGGTCTGGTCTTGTTCAACAACTTCATCAGTGATCTGGACAAAGGGATAGAATGCACCTTCAGCAAGTTTGCTGATGACGTGAAGTTGGAAGGAGCATTTGGTACATTAGAAGGCTGTGCTGCTATTCAGCGAGACCTGGACAAACTGGAGAGTTGGGCAGAGAGGGACCTTAGGAGGATCAACAAAGGCAAATGTAGAGTCCTACACCTGGAATAACCACATGCATCAGTACAGGTTAGGGTCTTACCTTCTGGAAAGGAGCTCTGCAGAGAAGGATCTGGGTGTCTTGTTGGACAACAGGGTGACCACGAGCCAGCAGTGTGACCTTAAAGAATCATAAATTCATAGAATCATGAGGTTGTATGATTGTATGATTCTGTAAGGCCAAGGAGGCCAGTGATATCCTGGGGTGCAGGGAACTTCTAGAGAGAAAAGATGATGAGAAGCCTGGAGCTCTTTATGAAGAAAGGCTTAGAGACTTGGGACTGTTCAGCCTGGAGAAGAGAAGACTGAGGGGGGATCTTATAAATGCTTATCAATACCTAATGGGTGGTAGTATAGTGGATGGGGCCAAGCAGTGCCCAGAGGACTGAACTGGATGACCTCCTGAGGTTCCTTCCAACCCCTGTGATCCTGTGAAAATCAAATATTTTGTGAGCATGTGGATACTGTACATTCTGATCAAAGCTATATGTTATTATCTGTGAATGAAGAGTCAGTGTTAATAGCTGTGGTAGACTAAGATGTTTCTAGATTTTTTTTTTAACAGTCGAGTGAAAATTCTCCTAATGTTTTTTTATTGCAAGAGTTGTAAGCTATTTCTTTTTTTCTTGTTAAATTCTCTGCATTTTTTCCGCCCTCTTCCCCAGTGGCAATGTTGAATCTTCTTTTATAAGAGAAGGATCATTATGTATAATCAAGCAATTTAAACAAATGATCTCTTAGTTCAAGAAGACATATACTACAATATAAACTTATTGAAATGAAATGCAGTTGTTCAAAACATATCACACTATTTCTGAGTTATTAAAAGCTCTCTTACTTTGATTTTAAAAATGGCATTGGCTGCCAGAAGTTTGGTTATGATTTTTGTTTCACTGATTGCTAGCCTATAGCTGGTGTCTTGATGGCAGTACAACAGTAACAGATATCAAGGAGTAGGCTAGCCATCTTTGAGTAATGCAGTATTAAAAACCCAGCTATGTCAGCACACATGCTATCAGAGTACAAGTCTGCAGCTAATAGTGTTATTGTGTATGAAGCCAGTTGTGGGTGGTGTTTTTCAAGTGGCGTGGATGTGGAAGGCGAGATTTCTGGGTATCCTGCGCTGTGGAAAGCCAAGCAGAAATGTCTAGCCTCAAGTGCACTGTGCACTACCTCATTCCCATGAATCTTGAATAAAAGAAATTACTTGAGTAGTGGCTGGAAGGCTGGATGTTGGCAAGCTGACTTCCCGAGTGTGGTCAAATTATGGTGATTATTTCACTTGTCTGCAATAAATGTTTGCATCTGCCATGGAGACTGTCACAAAACCTTGTCCTAGCAAAAAAGAAAGACTTCCCGATTTCAGACAAATTACTTGAGTGATGGAGAGGGAAGGATGTCTGCACTGTTATTGATTACGAGGTCGGCTTTCTGATCAATGGGAAGTTTTACATCCACTTGACTGACGCTCACCTTAACAGCCCATCCCTGAAACCAGTCAGCACTAATACGAAGTGATGGTTTCCCAGAACACTGTGATGTCCATAATGCATACAGAAGGGATGTAGCCAGTCAATCCTCTCTCTGTGATATTATTATTTAAAGAGCTCTTTTGTCAGTGTGACTCGGAGTCGTTTCTGTATGCATGGCCGAAGTATGACTATGTTGAGAAGCAGGAATAAGCATGGGCTGAGCACAGACAGCTGTAGGATTTCCGTAAGATTGTGCAACTCAAACAGAAAATCAAAAGAACAGAGAAATCTCATTGACAGGGAACAAATACAAGTACAGATAGGAAATATATTCATATTCAAATTTGTAGAGGAACGCTGCTTCACTGACCTCTTGGCTATGGGTGAAATTTTCCTGGGAAAAAGCATTAGTTCAGCTAAGTAACCCTGATTACCTCAAGTGTAAATTAATTATCAGAATATTTTTTCTAGTGGTCAGATTGGAAGAAAGTTTTGGGAGGTAGGAGCTTTTGTGCATATTTTCCTTTTTTGGTTTCGCTTTAAGAGACATGCTGTCTGTGAGGGGCTGTGATAGAAACAGTTGAAGTCTGGGGGAACTTGTCTTGCACACCGCAGTTACCAGCACAATTCCCGTTTGTCCATGTGTGAGTAACCTCGTACCCCTATGAATTCCTGATGTGGGAAGCTCCTTCTGAGTGCCGTCTCATAGTGGTACCTTTCACTTTGGTCAATGAGACTTCTCATTCTTCTTTCCGGTACTGTGCATTTTGTCCACCAAACTTCAAATGCAAAACTCCATGCAAGTTGTATTTCTTTAGGGAAGCTTTTGTCAACGTACTTGCTTGAGCCATGTTTGGAAATGCCCACACCCTGTTTCCCAGGCTGAACAGGACTTCTCCGAGACAGGACTTATGTTCTTGGCAGCCTTCCTCCTGACGGAGGACCAGAAATCAAAACAAGCAAATAAATATGACAAAGAAATGTTACAGAACACAAAGCACTGACAAGAGCACTTGTCAGAGAGGAGTAGACACAATTTAATTTGCCTCCAAGTAAGGATGGGCTGAGCTGATGTTATTCCCCACAGTCCTTGTCCATAGAATTGGGATTTTAATAGTTCTGGAGGAGGCACAGAAGGGGCTATAAGGACAGAGATGAGGGTGTTTGCTGCTGCCCTCCCTCTGTTCCTGCAGGTGCTTTCAGAGCTGATGCCTGGAGCTTTGTGCTCACTTCTCAGCTGGGTCTCTCCTGTCCTGCTTTTGGCTGGGCCATTGTTCAGTTTCTTCCTAGTAGCTCTGTTTTGGATTTGCGATGAAAGCAGTGCTGATAGCACGTGGGTGTTGTGGCTGAGGCTGAGCAGCTCCTGCATGGAGCGAAGGTCCCTCCTGGTGCTCGCCCTGCCCACCGGCATGTGGGTGGGTGTGTGATTGTGAGGGGCTGGGGTACCGCTTACTGTGTGCAAGGAGTGAAGAAGCACGTGGCCCTGGTAGCCACTACAGGTGTGTTTCCATACACACACGTTTGCAGAGGGGGGTGCCTGCACTAACGTGGCTGAATTCAGAGCCTTGCTCAGGCCCCAGCTCCGCTGGCTGCGGCACGCCTGAATGTTCACCCACAGTGCAGAGTGAGATAAGGACGTGTCCCTTCAGCATTTTATGAAACAAAGTAATGCAGATATCTATAAGTGAGACATGACATGAAGCGTACAGATAGTAAGTTTGGAATAGTTCTGGGAGTTAAGAATTTACATGTCTTTATTAATTATTAGATGTTATTAGTGAGTGACTAAGGAACTGGGAAGCTCTAAGCGTTCTTTTGAAGTAGCATACCCAAATTAGGCTAAATAAATAAATAAATCTGAAAATGTCGGGAAATGTCTGCTCTAATGAATTTTCTAAACACACAAATCACACTTATTAAATCAGTGGATCTTTTAGCTGTAAAAATATTATTACTGTTACACGGGGGAAATCCATTCAGAATTATAAAATATTTGGAAACTCTACGTTTCATTTTGGTGGAAAGGTTGTAAGATTAATATCAACAGAAAAGAGTATGAAGTTTTAAAAGCCAGCTTTCCCCCTTTTGTACATGTGCCAGTTCTCAATAAGAACTGTGTTCTCCTTTCAGTCTTGTTTAAAATAAGCTGTGTGCATAACAAGACATTGAAATTTATTTATGGTATGTTAGCACTGAGGACAGGTTGTTAAGGGGTCATAAAAAATATTAGTTTCCACTTTATGGAAGCCGCGTTGATTTTTCTTCAAATTAAACTTGATGCTACGAAGGGATATATGTGATGTATAAAACTTTTGTTCCCTCATTTCTTTCACCGTAACACAGCCAACCAATGCAGTCTTCCATGGGGACAAATCTCTTGTGGAGAGCTCCTCCCAACCTGGGCGATAACGGCCTGCAGGGGCTCCATGTGTGGAGCATTTCCATGGGCTCCCAGGCATTCTTCTCTTGGCGAGGGAGGTGCTGGATTCCCTACGTATGAGCTTTCGGAGCTGCTTTTATGTGCCCTTTATCTATATTTCACCCTCTGGTATTTAATTTATACCCATTGTGTGCTCCTTCATCAAAATATCAAGGCTTGTACAAAAGAAAGACTGACCTTCCTGTTAGCATCGAAGAGGCAGTTCAGAAGGGTATATTGTTTTATTATTAAAATACAATTTATGAACCAGAAATGATCATAGATGCAAATTTATACTTTGCACTTTTTTTTTCTTAATAAGAATATGTATATTTTCATCTGGGGAGAAAGCAGCATTAAAATGAGAGCGCCTGGGGAGTGCTGCCACACACACACGCACGCACACGCCTGCATGCCAGAGCCCCAGCGAGCTGATGCTGAGCACCAAGCTCCTACCCGCGGCCCAGCCCGCACCTCCCATGGCAGCTGGCCCCAGCTGGTCCCAGCGCTGGCATGGTTGTGCTTTGGGAACTTGTTTCCTTCTGACTGGGACCGGCACCACAGAGGAGGGTAAGGGGAAATAACACCACTCAGCAGATGGGTTTTTCCAAGCCCTCGCAGCTCTCGTTAACGTGGCTGGTCAGGAAAAGCCTTCTCTCTTCCTTTTCCTGTGCTACCTGCTCTGGAAACAGAGCTGACTAGTTAAAAAATGCCCAAGTTTGAAGGAGTAGCAGTAAAAATCAGCGTATTTCTTGAGGCCGAGGTGCAGAAATCTGGCTGAAGGTTTTCTTCCAGCTCTGACAAGCAGCCCCAGTGCTGTATGGGGTGTCAGGGAGGTGGGGGCATGATGCTGCACAGCATGCTTGGGCCAGTGGCAGGGTGAGGAGGTAGCTATGATGGGCAGTGGCCATCAGCAGCAAAGGGGAGCAGGCTGCTCCTGATGCATGTGGTCTGCTGCCCCCAGGGCAGGAGGTGGGGTAAGGGGTTGCATCCTGCTGCTCAGCTGCAGGGCCTTGTGGCCACTTCTGTTCTTCCCTGGGTTGGTTCCTATTGCCGCATAAAAGCGCTTGTAAACCAATTTCAAAATGCTCCTCTTTCTTTGCACCATCAGTTCTTGTTAGATGTGAGCCCTCGGTGTCCTCATTAGCTGCCTCAAGACAGGGCCAGCCCATGTAAATTATTTTATTAGGTGTCTTGTTTATAGAGAAACTTTATAGCCCAAATGTAAAAACAGTGCACTTTCCTGTCCATTTTTCCTTTCCTAGGGAAGCAAAACATGCAATAGCTCTGGCGTGGTGAGGCTCTGCACCCCTCATTGTGAAGCCCAATGTTTTTGAGCTTCACAGTGCTCCAGTTTCATTCCAAAACTTCACTTCATTGTGGCCATTTCTTTGCATTTGGGAAACTGCAGCTTGTAAGTTCAGGCCCAGCATTAAGATCCTGGCTGTGAGTTGTAGGTGTGCTAATTCCCCCTTTCTCTGCTTTGTCAAATGAATTACTCCAATTTCAACACGTAAACGTTTTTGTCCTCCAAAAACATTCCAGATGGAACGAGAACATTTAAACTGTTGGTTGCTGAAGTCAAGTGTGTGGTTTTATGAGCAACGTGGGGGACGTCAGATTCACCTGTTTTCTTTCACTTGAGCTGTAAAACGCCTGTTTACTCATAGTAGATCTATTTCTGAAAAGGCGCAGACACTATGGTGACAGTTGCCTTAGAAATGCACATAATGAGCAAGAAGCATGCCCGTAGGCAGCCGGCACTTGCTGCCTGCAGCCCCTGCCCTGTGCCCCCACCCTGATACCATGGGCAGCACACCCTGGGGCGCTCCGTCCGTCTGCATCGGTGCCAAGTGCATTGGAGGGGTTGGGGTGAGCGGTGCTCCCGAATCTGTAACACCCACACAGGTGTCTCCTGGTCCACTTCTGAGAACTATAAGCTTTGGTGTATTATGCATGTAAGATGCTGATCCTGAGAGTAAACTGTAATACTGGCTGCATTATATTACATTATGCACTCGTGTTTATTTATGTAACAGATTTTGATGGGTAATGCATATCTGCAGTGGAGTCTGTGAATTAGAAACAAAAACTACATGTGAGCACCGGGAATGGATTTTCTGGGGCTGGTGAGTGAGGCGCGTGGGTCACAGGAAGGGTGATGGTGAGCCACTATGTCAGTCCTGCAGGCTGCTGCCTCATGGCCAGAGGCTCTCCTTTGGGTTCTCCCCTTATCTGCCTGCAGTTGTACCAAGTTCCACTGCGGAGTCTGAAGACCCAGGCCTGTTAGCCGCACGCAGATTTACAGCGCGGGTTTAAGCTAATGGGTACTTATCAGGCAGGCTGTATTTGGTGATCGTCCATCATTTGCTCATTAAACAGTGTATCTAAGTGATTCTCATTTCCTCCCTGCCATGTCTGGAAAGGAGGAAACTAGACACATTACGATGGAATATTAATGTCCTGGAGGATTAAGCCACCCATAATTAGATCTTCTTTGCATAAACCTGCTAGTGCTACCTTATTTTGTTGTTTGTTTTGCTCTTCTTAATCATCTTCACATCTCTTTCTCTTCCCAAATCTTTTTTTCATTTCTTTCCCAGTTTTCCTTTGTAATGCTATTCCATTTGTCTCATCCTCCTTCCTTTTTCTTTTCCCCTGACCTACTGAGCACAGCAGCCTGGGTTTCCCCGCTCCTCCCTCCTCCACACAAAAAGGCTGACTTTGCCAGCAAAAACCACACTCCCTGCCAAGCCCTGTTACTGACTTTGGAGAAAAGCAGCTAGAGAACTTGTGCAAATCCAGGCTCTGAACTACCTAAATAAGCCAAGTCAGTAAACCCCCATGTCTTATTCCCTGGCTTTCTGGCCCGTGAAATCACTGGTGGATAACGGTCCTATTTAAAAGGAAAAATGCTGGTCAGACACCACTGATGGCTGATAGGACTGGGCAGCCACTGGGCTTCACTGAAAGCAGGGACCTTGTGGATCCTGGGGCAGGGCGAGGAATGGCATGGCATATCCCTTCCAGCTGTGAGGGAAGGAGGATGCACCCAGACACGCTTACTGATACTGTTCCCTGTGCGCCACAAACCCTTCCGTCTGCACGTGGCATGGGTGAGTCTCCTTATGGCACTGTGCTCCCGGCTTGGGTCAGCTCTATGCTCACAACAGAACCAAATTCAGCTGGTTTTCATCCTGCTTTCCTTCCCCACTCCTTGCGCATTTGTGTGTTTTGCAGATTTCTGCCTCACAGGTTTTCCCAGGTGGAAAATCTAACAGCATCACATAAGCAGGAGGTGGGAAAGGCTTTGAGATGGGTGAAGAGGTAAGGTGAGCTGGCTTCTCCAAAGCAGCACTTTCCAAACATTTTCCCTCCTTGCATTCTACTACCAGCTGTGGCAGCTCTGCTTGGGCAGTGTTCTGTGCTTCAGGTAGGGCAGGATTTGGGGCATCCTGTGCTCTCCTCCTCCTCCAAGCCAGAGCGGCACCAGTGCTGTCAGCACTTGGACTCTGGGCTGGGTGCTTTAGCTCGGGTTTTTGGCATGGCCCCAGCCGGCAGCATGCCTCCTGGCTGGTCCCTGCACCACTGCAGTTGTGGCTGTTTAGTGAGCATACTGGGGGGTTCTTGTATTACGGGAAGGATTAAAATGGCCTACAAAGCCTGTGTGATAGGGTAAAGGAGCACATGCGTGCCATCTCAGTTGCTGAGAGCTGCTGCTCACTTGTAAACCTGATTGTATCTAGAAATCCACATCTGTTTCATAAGCATCTCACTTTGATAAGGTTAACTTATTTCCTGGGAACAATAAAGTGTTAAATAAGCACTATGGCTACAAATGGAGTGCAGGCAAATAGTGGCTCTCGCTTCTGGGGAGGTGGATGTTGTATCCTGTTGGAAGTTTCTCTGAGCACAAAAAAACCCAAATCTTAGTTCCTGCAGCACTCGTGACCTAGCAATTAAATCAGCATCCTTGGGGAGCATCTGAGACAAGCGGGCCAAAGGCAAATATTTGGAGTGTGCGGGGGTGTTGTACCACAATGTCACCCCTCACATACACTGCCTTTGCTCTGGCTCCCCCATCCTCCCTGCTCTGGAGGCGTAGCAAAGCCACAGTGCTGGGGAGTAATGGAAGCAGATGCAGACTCTGGTGTGGGTGCTGTGGTCCCCCTTTTTTTCCTAACTGCGTGCATGGTGGGCTTGGCATAGTGGCCTTGCTGTTTGTACCTCAGTGCTATTTTGTTGATGAGGCCTGGGACTGAGTATCCATCCTCCAGCTGGACTGATGCTGTAAAGTGGGAAACTGCCCAAAGCGTTTCAAAAGGTCGTATGGAGGGAGCAGGTATAGGTGGTAGTAGGAGTGTAATTACGGAACAACTTCAGTTGTTGCAATCATGCAGGCATGCAGCGTAATTTGGGGAGAAAATGGGGTGAGTTTGTGAAGGAAAACAGGAAGCATCCAATGAAAAACATGTGAAGTGCGTCTGTGAACATTCTGCCCAAATTTAGCATTAGTGACTTTGGGTGGCTTCATTTTTCAGTGCTCAAGATGAAACGCTTTCCCTCCTGCACCATGCCAGTTCCCCATGGTGTTCCCCAGCTGCGGGGCTGTGCCGTGCCCATGCCCTGCTGGCGTCGGAGCTGCGGGGCTGCGCCTGTGGGCTCTGTGGGGAACCACATGGACACAGGCCTGCTCCCTGGCTTTGGTCACTGCGATTGGCTGGTGTGTCATAGAAAGCATATTTTCCTGCTAGTGAAATGGGAGTTATTTTACTGTGCAATGTATTGTGGAAAGTAATCATGTTGGATGTTTTATACTTCTTTGTGGGCTTTTTTCCTCATTACTGCTGCTTAGATAGTAGCATCCACAAAGTAAGTGTTAATGCAAACTGGTCACCTGAGTCAAACTAGCTTTCAAGGAATAATGGCCAAAATGCTAAGAAACCGAACCTTCAAAAGAAAAATGAACTGAAGAGAATTTCTTTCTGGCTGATACTGTGGGCTGGGGACTGTTCTGCCTCGGCTCTCAGCAGCAAGAGCTGGGAACCACAGAAAAACCTCTCGGCTCCTGGTTGGGCCCATAGAGGAAGGGTGAGCTGAGGCACAGTGGGACCAGACACCCGCCCTGCTGTCATACAGCATGCCTGTGACAGAGCCTGAAATCTCAGTGCTTTGCTCCAACCACCCAACCCATCCTTCCCTTTTGCTGAAAACACATTTTAAAGAAAATAAGGTAGGGAACACTGTCTGGCCAAAGTGAACGTGCAGCTGGAATCAGCAATGACCAGTGCTGATCTCACATATTGCAACTCGGATATGACTGAATTTTGTGCCTTTGCATATTTTTAGCAGAGTATTTTTTTTTCTCCCTTCCTTCTGTTAGAAAACACAAAGAAACACAAAAATCCAGCATAAAAACAGTAATATGAAAAACTATGCAAGCAAACCAGCCAAATAACAGTCAAAGATAAAATAAAACTAAAAACTTTCGACTTGTCTGTTTTGAGTTAGGTAGATGAGGCATTATTTAGTTTTGGGGCAAAACCCTCCTAACTTTACATGGATTTTAGTGCATGGATTTATTTGTATGTGAGTGAAATTGTACTTTAGGTAATTACATTCAGAGTTTTCCCATTAAAAGATAGGCCAACGTGGAGACAAGATGGTGGTTCACAGAGCACAAAATGGCGGGTGAGCCTCTGTGGGGGAGGAGGTGTGATCCAATGGGCTCTGCCTGCCTGTGCATTGTGCCTGTAGTGGCTGCAGGAGGCCCATGGCGTTAGGCCTTTCTTACTCTGTCACTCTACAGTTGTCTCACATGGCCTCTAGGCTACTATGGATTTCTTCGGCAAAAGTATAGCTGCATCTGAAATAGGACTAGCAGAAATAGCAATTTTTCCCCACTAGTAAACCTGCAGCCCTCCAGGCCAGTGCAGTTCCCTTCTGTGCTATGCATGCTGCTTGTGTGGGCTGGATGAGAAATTGAAATTGGGCATAGACCCTGCCTGTGTAAGCTACCTCTTCTGTTCCCAGTGTCTCATTGATGTCACCAATGACACCAGCTCCACAGACAAGTTTATAGGATGCTGGAATTCTTCAAAGGAAGGGAATGGATTGGGAAAAAGCATAAAATCAAGAATCCTGTGATGCAAATGTGAATAATCAATGCAAATAATCACTGGAGCAGGTTCCAGGGCTGGGCGTGCAGATCCCACCTGGTCAATAGCACCTGCGTTTGAGGCTTTGCAATACGGCTTTGATTTCATTTGCAGAGCTATTTAGAACTTGTATTCAAATCCAGCAGTATTTATATTAAAGGCCTAGAGGCTGTTCAGTGCAAGGAATACATGCTTTTCATCAGGAAGTGAAGACCCACGATTTAAGTTCTTTTGGTGTTGCCGTGACACAGTAAGCAGCTATAGGTGATCAAGTTTTACTAAGATGAATTTCTGCAATTGCTGCTTCCAAACACGCGGCCTGGCAGCAGTGGGGCTGCCACTGGCCTCAGTACCAGCAGGATTGGGCTCACCGCTGCCCTTCCTGTTGGCAGCTGATTTCTTCCTTACTTGTAAGAGTGAGATGAAATTTTATAACTCCTAACAGGCAGGCTGTGTACATGTCACTTGCGAGTGCTGAGCACCTGGCTCTGATAGCTTTCATATCATCAAGCTTTAAATGCACTTATTTATGACTGCCATATTGCGGAACTTGCCTGAATGTTACAATAGTATTCTTTTAAAACCCTGAACATGAAAAAAAAAACTATTGTTAATGACATAAATCAGGCAATTTTCCCCTCATCGGACAGTTCTTTACTGTGATCTGTTACAGCATGAATTTCAGAAATGAGCTCTGCATTTGCAATGGCAGTTTTGTACATGCAAGTTGTTGTGAACATACAAGATTTCAAATGTGCATCTTTAGCTAGGGATACCTAAACCTCTATTAAAATTTCACATGAACCTGTCCAGGAAGAAACTGCAGGCAGAAATCTCATTCTTAGGTTAGAATGTAGGGAAAAACTCTTCACTGAATTTCTACCTTATGAATTATTTTATAGAAAGCAGTAAGTTCTCCTTTGGTGGTGCAGTGGTCTGTTAGAATACTTAATGTTGTCGTGGACCCAGTTTTCTGATGACTTTGCTTTTTAGTTGGTTCTTTATAGCAATCACAACATATTTTTGTTCTTTTTCAGTTGAAGAGGGCGAATCTTCGGATTTTGCTTTGAACTGGGACTCATCAGTGACTCAATCAGGTAAATATTTTAGCTTCTTCTGATTGCAAAAACTGCCAGAAAGCTGCCAGGCTTTTTACAGGAACTGTATTTTGTATGTCACATTCCTGTCTCCAATCCAAGACTACCCACTGCAACACAATTTTTATATCAGTTCCATATGGTCAATAAAATCTATTACATACAGAGACTAATATACTCTTATCCTCTGGAGAGCCATTCCTCCTTCTTGTGGGCACACTGAAGCGGGTTGTGATTTCTCCAGTATAACCACTTTGAAGTTTTTTGCAGTGGGCACTGTTGCACATTCATTCCAATCTAATTACATAAAAGCAGCTTTAACAGGAATTTTAAACTTCAGTCTCAACTGGAATGTGTGTGTTTCTCCTCTCGGAGAAAATTGGAAAGTACTGTCAGAGCTGGAGGATGAAAGTGGTACATTGCCATGGCAGAGAGATCGAACACGCAAAGCAGCTTTTGCTCTCTTTGATAGCAAGAGCACTTAAACATGTGTCTGGAATGTGCTCATTTGTATTGCACTGAAAATGAATGAAGAGAGTCTTAAAGCATGCTTGTGTGTAGCTGTGTAATGTGTGTTGATAACGCAAATGTAATCAGCCGATTGACTGGTAGGGGGAAGTCACCAGTTGCGTCCCAGAGCTGTGTGCCACGTGTGCTGATGTTTTACTGTCTTTTACATCTCTAATGGTAACGAGATCGTCAGAATGTTTTTGACTCAGCTGCAGCTGCTAGCTCCATTTCCCTGCCCTCCTCTTGATGAAGGTGCTCTGAGAGGCTGGGCAGTGTTATGGGAACCACTCTCAAACCGAGTATTAATGTGAGAATAAAGAGGTGCTGCCTTCCCGTTCTGGGCAGGCTGTGTGGCACTCAGCAGCAGAGCAGACTGCAGGAGGCCTCTACTGTGGCAGCAGCATCTGGTGGCTTGGTGTGGCACATGCTCCATGGAACGGCCACATCTTCCTGGGTACAGAGCCGTCCTGGGGTCCTTGGGCGACCAACATTGCCCTCCGGGTCTCTTTGTGCCTGCAACACTTCCCCTGTTCTGCTGGGGCTGCCACCAGCCCTGGGTCATGTTCAGCTCTGCACAGGCTGAGGTTCCAAACAGTAACAGTAGCAATAGTTTCTGTGCAGAGTGGGAATTAATTTGGGATTTGTGGACCATATTGGTGACTAGACTGTAGGTAACAAAGCCTATAAGAGGCTTTTCCCAAATTACTTGGGTCTCCTTCATTTCTCCTTATTTATTCCTATAATTATAGCCTTCATTCAAGATGTCAGATGTGAGGTGAAATGTTTTGTATGTGTGGCTTATGGAAGCTTAAAGAAAATGGTTGCTAATTGCCAGGTTTTCCTTTCAGTATGGTCAGTAGGCACAGGCTTCCATCTGACATGCATGTCAGGATACAACTTGTTCTGTAAGCAGAGGGCAGAAGCTGCAGATTGGCATGCAACTGAGCAATGGCACAGGCAGTGTGGAAAGTCACAGTGCATAGCAGTGTGGTGTAGCAGCTCTTGTGCAGAACATGGCCCTGGCTGCAGTCAGTAACAGAGGCTGGCCCCAGCCCACAGCACCCTCATTACACTCTGTTGTGATCTTCCTGTTTGTATTAGCTTCAGAAGGTTGATGCTGAACTTCAGCAATGGATGAAAAACATGCTTCAGCTTCTTCTTTCATGCCCGTTTCTTACCCAGCCCCAAAACAAGACTGCCTCCCCTACAGAAAAAAAAAAACAATTAAAAGGACAAAAAATGGACTTGTTAAACTCTGAAACAGTTGCCAGATGTTTCAAATTAACATCTGTCTCTGTCTTCTTCTCCTGCATGTTGGCATATCTCTGCGTGCAAACACACTCAAAGTGACTCCTGGGCAGTTCTGCTGGTGCTTGGCAGGCTGCTGCCAGCAGTGGGTGAATGTGGGGCAGTGCTGCATGTTTTGATGCTTAAGGGTCATTCCAGCTGAGGGAGAGAAGGTGCTTCTGCTGCTGTAGCTTGCTTTGCTCACCAAGCCAGAATAAGCAAGTCTGGAAGTGCTCTTGGAGAGGCCAAGAATTGAGAGAATGCAATGAGATTGTCCCTGATGCAGGAATTGCTCCCGGTGCCCATCAGGCCCATTTGAAAGGGGCGTGCTGCCAACATCCTCTGGAGTTCTCATCCTCATTTTTTCTTAATGTAGAACAAGAAAAGGCCACTCTTGCCCCTCTCACCCCGAGGACCCAGCTTGGTGGGCAGCCCCTGGCCCAGTGGAGCAATGCAGCGGGGAGCCCCCTCCCCTGCTGCCCCCACTCTGCCCTGCCTGGGCTTGATGCTGCCTCTAGGCCAAGAAACCAGGGTTCTGCCTCTGCCCAACTGGACCCTCGCTTCGCAGAATGCATTGCTGTTGTAATACATCACAAGAGCATTATCTTGAGGAGCAGCAAGGGACATGTTAAAGAAGTAAAAAGTCTTACTAAATATATAGAGAATTTAAGGCATTTTAAAGACCTATGGAAGCATTTTGCATGGGGATTGCTGGGGAGTTTCTCATTAGCCTGGCTGTTGGGCCCTGGGGAAGCTCAGCCAAATTGTCTGGGGCACACAGAGCAGTTTCTGCATTCTCCTTGGGATCCCTGTAGACCTAAAAGCCTGAATTTTTGTGTCTGCTCTTGAGGAGATGGAGGTATCTTTGCTACCAGCTACAAGCTGGGATACTGAGTGAGGGCCTGGGGAGCAGGGCCGGTGACCTGCAGTGGGTGCTGGGGATGAGTGGCACTGAGCTCCCACGCATGTGAGAGCTTGCTTTGTCCAGGATGCTGTATGAGGGTTTGAACTGCCTTCTACTATTTCTTTTCAAGTTTTTCTCATATAAGAGAGAAGAAGGAAAAAAAAAAAGCGGCAACTTTTGAGAAACAAACCACAAAATAATACAAAACAAACCCTAGCCTGCAGTCACTCCTCTCCCCCTCTTCCACTTTGCATGGCATCTCCCAGCAATGTAAATCTCACCTCTCACTTGGTGCCTCAGTACAGGAACAAGGAACAGCTCTGTGCTGCTCAGGGATCAGCAGAACCTGCATGGTGCTGAGACGGCTGCTGATGTCTGATGCATGGCATCTCCCTTACATGGCAGAATTCCGGAAAAAACCTGCAGCCACTCTCTAAATGAAATCCTGGGATCCTTTGCTGCTGCAGAACTTTGAGGAGTTCAATAACAACTCAGCAAGCATTATAAACCTGTTGTCTTGCATATACTCCGAAATTGCTTGTCCTGAGTGCCTTCATGGGCTTGGGCATCTAAAAGCTGTTTTCACAGGTAAATCAATGCGACAATGTTCTGACCGCAGTACGCAAAGATTTCCGAAGAAATGAACCCTTGAACTGTTATTAGCAAAGAACACTTTACTAACAAAGTCTAGAGACTTTGGTAACTTCTCTTAGTTGCACATTTTTTTATTTCAATCTATGATGGAAGGTTTCATCTGACAGATTCCTGATGGCAGGAGGAGCTTTTGGCGGAGGTGTGGGGTTCCCATGGTCTGACCCACACCCTGCACCTGCAGCACCTCTGGAGCAGACACAAAACCCAAAGCTCTCAGCAGCTCCCTGGCTAGCATTGGATCTGGCTGGATGTCTGGTGGTGCCAGGGGGGCTTGGGGCCTCCTGCAAGGGAGAGCAGCCCTCAGATGTGAACACAGCTTGTGTGGCAGTATTTAAATCAGCAACACACACCTGTGTATTATGGCATTTCCTAGAAAATACTTACTATTAAAAATGTTAATTGGGAAAATTATAGCAATAGCACAGAGGAAGAAAATTAATTTCCGTGGTAAAAGAGGGGAGGAAAAAAAACAAACTCATTTGGAAGGGAGCTGCAGTGTGCTCCCCTCCACCTACCCACCCTTTCACTTTGAAAGCAAATCTGCGTAAGAGAAGCCAAGTGAGGTGGTGAGTCGCTGGGTTGCTGGACTTCCTCACTGTGAAAGCCAGAGCCCAGGGTGCTGCAGGTGACAAAGGCTGTGTTCCTGCAGCCCCACAGTGCTGGAAGGACTGCCCTCAGCACCACTTAGTCCTGTGGGAGCCAGCAGTCAGAACAGGCAGCAAGGTCCTTGGGTTGGCCCCAGGACCTGTGAGCTGGGGAGGGCCCCAGGTCTAGGTGATGTCCTCAAGGGACCATCCTGCCAGGACTGAAGCCTTCCTGGGCTCTCATCACGTGTTCAGCACCCACAGGCATGCCTGTCCTGCCATGGGCCTTGCCTTGGTGCCAACTGGTGCCCCACGTAGCCTGGCTCCTGCTCCACTCCATGTTCCTCCTCTGCCTTCTGTTCTCTCTTCTCCTATGGTGCTACCTGGTCATATCATTCTACACATGCAAAGGGATGGAGTTAGATGAATATTTTCTGTGATTTCAGGTGAAACTTCTATCTGTTGTTTACAACAGCCTTCAGGGCATAACTAGCAGTAATGGGCTAAAGTAGAATGAAGGAGATCCTGGGCTGAATATCAAGAAACAGCTCCCAGTAGTGAGATCTAACAGGCTCTGGTATTATCTCCCATCACTTCAGTCATTTTCAAACCATACCGGACAAAGTGCTTGAAAACATGCTGTAGGAATGGCCTTATGTTGCAGGGGGATGGATAAGATCACCTGATAAATCCTTCTTATCTCTAATATATCCAGCTTTGCCACACTCTAGATTTGCTAATATCCTGCAGATCTGGGGACAGATGCAGACTGAGTGCTCTGGCAAAGCACACTTTCTAGAGCTTGTTGCATTAAATCACTTCTATGTAGGATCTCAAATCACTTTACAAACACTAATCAAGCCTCCCAGCCAAGCAGAAAGTATTCGTAGTGCCCCATCCCATGTGGCTTTGCCTCTGCTTTGTGCACTGTGCCACTGAACATCTTGCATGAGCTCTAGCTCCTGAATGTGCTCAAATCTTCTCCTTCAGGACTGAGCCATTGCAGGTCCCAGCCTGCTTTGGCAGGGCTGAGGGCAGCCACAGCCATGCAGCTGCAGGAGAGGGCTGTAGTGGCTTTTCCCTTGGTGGAAGCAGATGGCTGAAGGGCTGAAGGGAAATCTCTTGGTAAACAATTTATTTGCTTTTTTGTAGAACCTCCTGCACTCCTTCAGCTAATTCACTCATTGCAGTTGTTTCTGGTAGCTTCAAGCTCCCGGCCTCAATACATGTAAAATAGGAATGACAGAATATATTGTATTGACTTGTTGCTTAAAGAAGAAAAATCAATACAAAAATAATGCCACAGTTGTAGATCATTCACACTGAAAATAAAGCAAATTTTCCCAGCCATCAGAATGGGATCTTATAAACTAAGTTGAAAAATAAGGAAAACAAATAGAATAAACAAGCTACTGCTCAGTTATCTGGAGTGTGTAAGGACATTGATAAGGAACTCTGCAGTGAGGATCTGCTCAAAATTTGTGGTGATCTATCCAAATAATCCCTGCTTATTCAGTACAGGAGACTCAAATCGTTTGGGTTGGAAGGGACCTCTAGTGGGTCTTGTTCAACATTGACCTGCCTTGTAAGTATCAAGGTAACCACTGCTTCTGAACTTTGAGTTAAATTGTCTTTAAGCATTAAACTTATTACAGAGCAAGAGTGTAAGTGTGGTTATTGTAGTGTATGGATGTGCAGGAAAAGAAGGCTAAAGACTCATGGAAAAGAAAAATTGAAGATAATATGGCCTTAAGATAAATGGGAAATTTCCCATACTAGAAGATACACTTGGTTTTCTGTCCTTTAGCATCTTCAGGCAGCCTTTGCAGGACTGGCTACAAACAATTGCAATGTCAGTGTCAAATGAAGCAAGTTCATCTCATAATCTGATATTTGTTGTCTATAAGTTCAAATGAGAAAGCTGCTAAATGGGAGAACTTATATTGAAATCTGGCTCTCAAATCTCACTGTCTCCACGTCAGACCCATGGCTCTCATGTGGAGACAAACAACCTGTGCCTTGTCAGGGCCACGCGGCAACGTGGTGCAGATGTGCCAGATGTGTGCAGGGACCTGTGGGATGGGATGTGCATGGGTGCAGCACTTGGTGTGTTCTGCTCTGTGCACTGCTGCACCCATTGTGGTCATTGCCAGAGCGCCTGTGTGCCCACCTGTGTCACCCACAGGGCCCCTTCCTCCCCACCAAGGGTGGCTTTGGTATTCATTACTAGGAATTATTAGACAGCCACATATTGCTGAGGAGAGGAAAAACCCGCGTGCTTTACTTGGAAGTGCTATCCGTGCTGTATAAAGCCCTGACAAGATCAAGGCTCTAATTAAATTATCTGGCACGTGGACAATTTTGTTGCAAGATCTGCTGAGCTAATGCGTGGCTGTTAGCTGGTACAGGCACTGAATCAGAAGCACCAATGAGACTATTTGCAGCCTGCTTTAAAAAATTCTAGTGCGTTGTGAAGCCTGTAACGTTAATTGCCAGTTAGCACATTGTAATTGCTGTAATTCTTTGCAAGTAAAATGATGTGAAGGACTCAAACATTGCACTGTTCTTACCACTTCACACGTTGGTGATCCACTGTGTCCCCACTCAGAGTTTTGCTGGGTATCCTGACAGCCAGACAGCAGCTGGCAGCCCACTCTCACCCTTGGGCTCACCGCTTCACACAGGCTTTGGGTGTAGTGGGGTTGTCACACAGTATGTGCACAAAGACAGCATGGCAGTGAGTCTCGACCACTGGCTGGAGCCTTGGGCAGTGTTACCCGGCCGGGAGCCCCAGCACTGCCCAGCTGCGCCTGCCCCGTGCAGCTAAGTGGGCCAGGAGCTCCTCCGGGTGGGATTAGGGGGACGTGTAATAGATGAGAGATCAAAAATGTTAATTAAGAAATGGTCTCTTCTAATAAGATGCCTTCAAGGGCATGGCACCAAAAATGAGGAAATATCTCATTTTGGCAGCAGCACTGGGGCTTAATGAGGCTGGGGTGCAGGGTAAGGGGACGAGGACTGAAGGCCTCCTGCTGAAGGCATCTCCTTCAGAAGGAGGAAGTCAATTAGCAATAAAATTGTAAATATAACAGCCAGAATTGCGTTACTTCAGCGCTACCCAACAGAATGTGCGTTGGGCATATGCGCTTCAGCTTGGTGTTTTCTTGAGGATATGTCAGCTTTGTGAGTGATGGAGATGGGCAACTCCAGTTTATTGGTATTTAAGCAGCAAAAGAGAAATTTGGCTGAAAGTAACCACTTTTTTTGGAAGCTTTGATACATCCGAAGTGAATCTGTGCAATGCATTTTTCTGACTGAATTGCCGAGATAGGGAAGTCTGCACCTTTGCTGCAGGCACAGTGTTTGGGGAGCGCTCAGTGCTCTGCAGAGGGGCAGAGAGGCACAGCCTGGAGCTCTCGTATCCAGCCCCTGCAGAGGGGAGAAGCTTCTATTTTATAAATAAACTGGTGTGCAACTGTTACTGTGTTAAAAACCCAGAGGTTTTTGAGGGCTGTGATGCTTGTTACATCATTGTAACTGAGGAAAACAGGTTCTTTCTTAAACTTTAGCATCCTCTTTGTAAGTCTGCTCTCAGATTTCCTTCTAGTAAACTTATCAAAGACCCCAAAAGGAAGAAGCAGACATCTAGCAACACTTTCCCTTGCAGATGGATGGTGGGATTCCACGTCCTGCTTCACCCCGCACTCCCCCTCTGGATGCCTTGATGCTGAAAGCAGCAGCGTCTGCAGTGAGCTGTTTGCTAGCACAAAATGGAGGGACCCTATAGGCAAATTTCTTCCCTCTCGGTTGGGAGCTTTCATTCAGATTAAGAAAGCCTCAGGTACAGCAAGACTCTCTGCACAGCCTGTGTATGGTCTAGGGCTCTGGCTGTTGTTTGAACCAAACGAGAGAATTCTATGTTTGACAGAGATACCAAGGGCAGGCACTGTCAGCCAGCGTCTGTGTGCACACCAAGCCAGGCTAGACTAGAGCAGCCTGGCAGGAAAAGGTCCTGTGACAATGGGCTGCAATTCAGATTTGCTGCTGTAGCTGGGTGTTTTATCTTCATCTGTTGAGGAAGTCTGACTGGCACGTGTGGAGCAGGGGAGGCGAGCAGTGCTTGTCCCCACCCACGTCTCATTGGGAAGGGCTGGTCACGGATGTAGGCTGCTCCCAGCTCAAATGACATTACACTCCCATGCCTGCTTTAGTCAGATAAGTGAATATGAGTGCTTGTTTCCATTTGCGGAAAGAATATCAGGGACCTATTTCTTATCCAAAAGTTAAATCAGATCATTTTGCAGTTCATAAATGTATCGGTTTGATGGGCTGGCAAGTTTCATCTTTACTCGATTTCACTTATGTTTTATTGTTGAAATAAATGTGCAATCTGAATTAGCCTTCCTCCAAGAAGGGTCACATCAAGCCTTTTTTGCTGGCACATCAAGGGGATAGAGAGAATACCAGCAGAAAGACCATTTCCTTTTTTCCTATAATGAAGCTCTCTTAAAAATCCCAAAGTCATCTCATCTGGGGTAATTTTGAAGACACCGATCTGAACCATTTTCCTCCAAGTAATTTCGAAAACTAATTCAAAAGAGCTGTCAGTAGCCTGTCGTTGTTCTTTCAGCAGCAATAGGAAAGACTTTAGTTTTGCACTGTTGGTTTAATCAAGGGGATTGTAGGAATATGGTCACTTTGCAGTGCTGTCATTAATTCGCCCCGAGTGTGTGTCCAATAGAGAAATTGAAAAACTAGAACTTAAACTTTACTAGTAGTTCATGTTGGGCTGTTTGTGTTAGCACACAAGTCCAGGTGAACATTTATTCTGTTGAACAAATGAGAAATGTTCTGCATTAAAAGCGTTTGGCTCCTCTGCCTTGGTCATGTTAAACAATATACTTTATTGCCAAATTTCCATCCAGGAAGCATACACAAAATCAACAGGGCTAAGCAGGTGTAACTGAGAGCAGCATTTGGTCTATAATCTCACGGGAAAAATGTTTGCATGGCAATAATGAACTTTTTCTGGAAAGGGTGAATCTCAGGCTGAGATCTGGTGCAATTTAGCTAACAGCCAGGCTGGTACAGCGTTTTCTGAAAGGGTGTTGTGGATGTACACATCTCTTCCTCATCTTTTTCTTCATGTACTGTGCGTTCAGACAGCTGCAGCGCTGGAGACATGAGGAATATCACCTCTGAAAGTGCTCTTTGCATCTCCGGGCTTGTGTTTTGACAAACAAGTACAGATGCTTCTGTATAGCTGAATTAAATTATGTTCCATTTTCCACCCTTACTTCCAGAAAGACGTCTAAGCAGATGATGTGGGGGCTTGACATTTATGCTGTTTGTGTGTGCAATTGAAATAAGAATTGGTGTTGCTATTCCTCCAAAACTGTTTATAAAATTCCATAAATACACGGCAGCCCTCAGACAGGGAGCGGGCACAGCTCCCCGGGGTGGGCTCTGCAGAGTGCCCTGTGCAGCTCACCCTGCAGCCACGTGGCACACAGCACAGCATGGCGCGCTGTAGGGAAGGCTGTCTTGTAGGGTGAGGTTCTCAGTGTCTTTTCTTCTTAGTTGTCAAAAATGCAAATTCCATGTCAGGTACAAAATTGGGGCTGAGTTCATGCAAAGAAGTGTCCCTTTTTAAGACGGTTAATTTGTTGTTATTATTGCTTTTTACCTAGTGCAAAGTACAGAGGGAATGGGGCTTCTAAAGAGCATATCAACTAAATTAGGGTTAATTAGAAGTTCTCCCAAATAGCTGGTGCTTCATCAGCATCAGAGCAACATGTAAATAAATCTAATTTCTCTTCAGCTAAACTCTTCACAGCCTTAATTACAGCTACAACACCCTGCCCCCTCTCTTTCCATTAGTGGGAGAGGATCACAATGGCTCTGTGGCGAGCACGTCATCTTTCCCAGGAGTCCCTCAGGGCTGAGGAGAGGCGGGGGAACTGCAGCATGTCCAGGAGAGCCCCGTTGGGGCTCTTCACAAGGAACTTGAGAAGCAGAAAGCACCAATGGAAAGACAGAAAAATCATTGTTTTGGAGAGACTTGTGTTAGTTAACTGCATAATCTACATAGTGGAAATCCTTTATTGCCCATCTGACTTTCTCCCCTCTATTACACCTTTGTTGCTGACAATCCCAACTTCAGGTCTAGAAACTGGGGAAAAGCACAACCAGGAGGAGGTTTCAGCTGGAGGCCAGAGACACAGGGCCAAGGGCTTGCTCAGAGGGGTGGCCTTTCCTTGGTGCTCAAATCTCTGGCCCCACAGAGGCTTCCTTCTATTCTTAATTTTATTAAAGCTGGTGAGTTCCTTATTACGCAGTGTCACGTTTTAGCCGATCCCAAATTAATAAATGAGCAGCAGCAGAATAGCATGCAGCACAACTCTAACAGCATGAGCCACACAGAAGTATATTTCACTTAACTCAAATTTAAATACTCTGCTCTGCTCGATTTAATTACGTGAAATTACTGAATTAATGGCTTTGCCAAGTAAAACGTGTAGGACTTCAGAGTTCTGTAGTAGGAAAGAAATCAGAAATGTGAGGTACATCAGTTCTCGTGGGCAAGCTCGTGTTATGCATGTGTTAAGCATGAGTTGACCCATAGTGGAGCTGGCCAGTTGGGATCATGCACTGCTTCTGGCCTGGAGCAGAGGTGCCCAGTCCTGGTCCCACCTCACTCTCCCTGGTGGCTTGGTGTCCCTGTGGGCAGAAGAGCTGTGCCGTGGCTGCACACAGGGGCACCTCTGAGGGAGCCCTGAGCACAGGCACCTCTCTATCCTTTGTTCCCAGAGCTCTGAGGACTTCAGGCGGTGTCATTCACCCAAGCGTTTTTCTTCCTGCACCAATATGTTTTTGCCTCTGTAGCTCCACCTTTTCTTTCCTCTTTGCATGGATTTCATCCCTGGGTTGTTGGCAGCTGGCCAAGTGCTGCAGCTCTTTCTGTCACAGTGCTCTGTTTTTTTCTATAAAGATGAAAAAATGAAACAATGACTACAAATGCTACACGTAGGCTGTGAAAGGCTCGCAATGGCTTTTATACAAATCCGTATCTTCAGCATGGGGAAGGGGACAGGCGCATTCTGATAGGAGTGTTTCAGGGTTTGTGGGTGCTGGGGGAGCTCCTGCTGCCACTCGGCTCCTCTGCCCAGGCTGGGACTTGCAGAGCTGGTCCTTGTGTGGGGGGCACAGGGTTGCATGGTAAGCCAGGCTGCGGGGCTCCAGGAGCAGGATCAGGAGATAGGCAGCTGGAATTCTGAGCAGAACCAGTCAACGCCTTTTTTTCCTTTCATTTGATATGCAGCTGCAATAACAAGCCACATGTGAATTTTATTAAGCCCTCCATTTTTTCTATCTGTTCAGGGAGCTATACATTGGAGCTTTACAGATACGTGGCTTCACCTTAAAGGGAAAAAAAAAAGAAAAAAGCTTTGTTGTGTTGTGAGTACACGACATTGAATTACAAGGTGATGGAGATGTCCCATGTTAAGTTTGAGCAGGTTTCCATGGAGCTGCTGGAAATGGGACACTTGTTTTCAACAGAGACTAGAACAATATCAAAGTTGAGCTCACATTTAGTTAAATAAAATAAAAGTGCTGTTTCTGTGCTGAAAACCTGCATAGATTTTGCTAGGTTATAGCAGGCAGTACTATCTAATGCTTGTGAGCCAAAGAGTTAAAGTACATCCTTATGAAGAAGTGCACTTTCCTTTGAAGTTAATACTTGCTGCACACTAATTTCCTCATGCATATAAATTAATTCTAGATCAGTTTTGATTCAAACCTCATTATCTGAACTGAGGATGGAGGTTACCCCTATTCAGATACACCTTAAGAGTCTGGGGGTGGACAACAACATCCTGCTCTCAGATGTAGATCGTCCACAACAGCAGTCCTGAGTAAAAGGGTGCGGGTTTTCTGCAGGTGGTACGTGAGAAGTTGGAGAGCCATGCACGAAAATGCAGTGATTGATTTGGATACCGCAGAGCCCCGTGAGCAGAGTGCTGCTTGGTGTGGGCCGAAGGGTGAGGTGCTGGGTGGGTGCTGCTGTCTGCAGTGCAGTGGTACGTGAACGGGAAACTCTGAGCAGATGGAGCAGAATCAAGGTGTGGTGCGGGGGGAGATGCCCCTTGCAGGACCCTCAGTCTTTGCTATAATACCTCTGCAAGGCACCTGGAGGAAATTACTCCCCAAAGCCTGCGGAGAGCCTGTGCACAGCTGCATGAAGGGACTGGGATCAATAATGCGGGAGTGTCCCGGAGTCGGATGCTATTTCAGTAATTAAACATTTGGCACAGCCTGGGCGGCTCGGCTCTTCCTGCAGTTGCATGCTTTAAAATTCACTTACAATGCATTTTGTGGCAGGGAAGTATTTACATCCCACATTTATAATGTTAAACTGGTTGCCAAACACTGAAGAGCTGATAAACACTCTGTGCTGTTAACACTATAAAGTACAATCCCACTGCTACTCGCATGCAAATAAATAATAATAACTTTGCTAGTTGTCCGCTTTTCGGTGTACAAATGCATTTGTCGCGTAGCATTGTGACATCTAAATCATTCCAGTAAAAGCACTAGCGGTGCTGAAGCACTGCCTGCAGGTATGATTAAGAGTAAATTTTACTGTTTGGTGTTATTTTTGTGATTTCCTTCTCTGATTATTTCTTAATGCTTTTAAAATGATGTGATGCTTAATCGCCATTGCTGGGTTTCACTTCTTTTTTTTTTTCCTTTTAAATTTCACTGAGTTATTTTGCCTTCCTTAGGATTAGCCCACAGGCTAAAAGTTACCATAAAATATTCATTAAATCTTTTCTTGCGTCTGTTACAGACGCTGATATCTTTTTAATGTGCCTGGTCAGTTTGAGGCTACTACTTTTGTTACTATCCGTAAATCATTAGCAAGTATTTTTAGTGTCGTCGGTGAAAGGTTAATAGGAGCCCATAATTTTCCGATCCATCCTTCTGATTAGCTGCTCAGAAATTTCATTGAAAAGGGGATGTGAAATGTTCCACTCTGAAAACTGGAGACTGTGTCCAATTTGTGCCTAAATTGCAATTGTCTCTGTAATAGGCTCCCAGGAAGGTGTGGGGCCGCATGCACGGTAACGATTTAAGCATAAACTGACCCTTGATGAGGGAGCTGGAGTTTCAGCTTGATGCGTTTCTGCAATTTTCCTTTGCCTTTGGTGCCTTCAAATTCTGCGCAAATAATTCCTCCATAACAAGTGCCTTTCCAGAAGATGTATGCTGCTGACAGTTAATATAGAATTATTGCCCCTGAATGCATTTTTGTAATTACTTCCCAGAGAACTGTCTTTGTGTTAGAAGACATTTCACACTTTAGTAACATAAGTGTTTGGGGAGAACAGGAGTAATAATTACAAGCAGTCTTTCAGTGAAAATAAACCTAAAAATTATAAAAAAAGCTAATGTTAAAGTTGGTTAGAGACAGCGAGGAATTTATTTAGCGCGTTATGCATGTCTGTATGTTTTCCAAGTTTAATAACCCTTCAGTAACTAAACTAAAAAAAAAGCAATAAAGATCAGAGAAATGGTTTTCTAAGTTTTAAGCAATAATGAAACTAAAAACTGATTAAAAGTGACATGCTACTAGAGACGGTATAAAGAAACTTAATCTGAATGCTCCTATAGGAGATTTCTGTTATAATGGGAAATGAAATGACTCACAGTTTGATCAATAAAAAAATTAGCAGCATTTAATAAAAGGTTTCTCTATCATGTTGAGTAAAGGATATTATGAAAGCCTTTAAATGCAAGAAAACTGGGATTATGGGGTGAGATTGTGCATGTGAGCGAGTGTGGCGTGAAACGTTTTGGCTGAGCAAGGCCAGTGGGTGCCAGGTTGGGCCCTGGGTGCTGGGGGCTGCCACGTTGACTTAGCTGGATGGGCGCCTGTTGCAGTGTTGGCAGAGCTGAACGGTCGCTAGTTGCGGTGCTGGCGTAGCTTGGGCTGCCTGCTGACAGTCTGCACGTTGCCTGGCTCCCCACGGGCAGAACCCATGGGGTGCTCCCTGGCTCCTCCCAGCAGTACCCTATCAAGGCAGTGGCTCTATTGGAGCTGGGAAAGGCACTGAGGTCTGTCTACCTACTTAGAAATTCAGGTTTTAGTACATACTGTGGTGTAACACAGCTTTTGTGAAATGTGATAAGGTGTATGTGGTATATTTCGGTACAACCTACGCTTGGGTCTTGCGGGCCACTACCATGCTCTCGCTCCTCCCTTGCCTTTGCACAAAGCCCTGGCAGCCCAGCCCTGCTGCCCATGCTGGCTGCTGTCAGCGTCAGGCAAATGACAGCTTGCAGGGGTGGCAGCGGCCAGAGCCCTAGGAGGGCCTGAGGAGGTAACAATATACAATTTTCATGGTTCAAGGGTAGCCTTATCCCACTGTTCTTCATTACAGCACTGCAGCGAGATCAATTTTATTAAGTTGTAAGTCTGAGGAGGCTAGCACCATTAATACGAGCCGGATCACGCCAGATTGGGCGGTGTGCTCCTCTCCCTGCCGCTGCGGGCGAGCTGCCTCTGCTACCTGGCCTGGGACTGGGATGCGGGTATTTTAGTGGGCAGCTTTCTTGGCTGGAGCCGGGTTTTGGCACTGCTATGGTTGTGGAGCAGTGGCTACAGTATCTCATCTCACATGGGGCTGTGGCCCAAGGGGAGGCGGCATACGGACAGCCCTGGGCTCCAGTGGCAGCCGTGTAATGTTGGTTTCTGAAATGCTGAGGAGCCACAGGCCGGGCTGCCCTGCAAAGCCTTCAACCTATGGGAAGTCTCCAGCTGAGGCTTGTTTGCATTTTTGTTATTGAAGCATTAATGGCTTTTTTTTTTACCACTGTTCATTCTTCTTTGACCACATATAATGGAGAAGTTTGGACTCTTTGCTGTGTTACACTGCAAGAGAGAACACTAAAATACCAACAAACTACACAAAAGTAGAGAACCCCCCTCACTAACTTGGCATTAAGCACTGAGTGAAACATGGACGTTTAGATTAGGCTTTTCCCTTAAGTTATTTGCTTCTTTTGTTCTCACTTCCCAGTTACGGGAGGAATTTCCTTTGCTTTCCCCATGACTGGCTGCACCCAGCCCAGAGGAGCTGCTTGCTGCCCTGCCAGCCCTCCAGCAGCTTGTTTCCTTGGGACTTTTGTTTTATCTCCTTTGGGAAATGGCTAGGAACTGTCCTGGCCCTTTGTGGGACATTTGGTGGTTGTGTCTTTGGAACAGGGCAAGTGAACGAGGTGATGCCCTCTGTACCCTCTCCATTGGGTCCCTTCTGGCTGGGAATGCCTGTGCCCATGCCATGGCCAGGGGATGAGGTGCTGTGGCTGCAGTGCTGTCCTGCAGCCTGTCCTGCTGTGAGGAAACTGCTTGCCATGGAGCCCAGTCACTGGAGGTGCTCAGAGCCAGACATGACCCCATGCTAGATAATGTGCTCGAAAGAACGATGCTAGAATTAAAAATGTCCCAGCTTTCAGAAGTCCTTGGGTTTCTAAAGAAATCAAGACTGGAAAATTTCCTGGCATGAGCACAGAAAGGCTTATTTGCCCTGTTTTGTGTGAAGGCAACAAAAAGTTGTACTGGCTATATTGGATTCCACCTCTGTGGAATTCCAGGCCCACATGTTGCCCAGTGCTGCACATCCCCATGTCTTAGCAGTCGGCATGTCACCTGCAGCACGGCCCTGCCATATGTGGCCCTGAGTGACCCAGCTGGAAAGGCATGGAGATTTGTTTTTAGCTTTGGTGGGGCCTGGCATGAGCATGAGACGCGCAGTCTGTTTTCCAAACTTTGGCTTTCGAAGTACATTGTTGCTGTAACAGCATGGCTCGGGAGGCACTTTTGCTGGCCATAACCTTTCAGCCCAACGCTCTGGAATCTCTTCCCCACCTCTGGCAATTTGCCACATTCCTTGGACCACCAGGTGAGGCAGGAATACTCCCATTTCTTGATGCATCTCCTTTGAAATTGTAACTTTCTAGAAAATAAGCTTGTTTTTTTATACCACAAAGCCACAAAGGGTTGTTAGCATTAACTTTAGTAGTTCTTGATTATTGGCCAGACTGTTTAGGTCATAGCATAAAGCAGTCACCTCCTGTAAAGCCCTCTAGGCCCTTTACTGTGTTCCAGGAAAAAAAGAAGAGAAAAACAAGAAGCCCCTCAAACCCAAGTTTTGAGGTGTACTTTCAAGGCTGATCTGCTTAATGGTTTCATCTCTTACTAAAAAATTGTTAAAACATTTACTTGAGATGGTAGGTTCACTTAAAAGCTGCTACTAACACTTATGTGAAATGCAAGGCCTCTTTCCCATGCAGAACCAACCAGTGACCGTATGCCTGAGCCGCAGTGCTGGCAGCCCCTTCTGCTGGCGCACCCCAGTACAGGCCCTGTTTAGTGATTGAGATGGATGCTACATACTGCTGCATAAGTTCACTAAGCTCCAAGGCTATCTGCCAAATTGGTAAATGTGTCTATCTAGGCTTGATGGTGCAGCATCACCACTGGTCTCTGGAGACTTTTGAAGGTGCTGCTTGGCTCTGGACATCCCCAAGCCATTTTGCACAGTGACACAAGGACACGTCCCCTTGCAGCTAGGCCAAAATAACCCCAGTGCCCAGTGTCAGCGGTGTGCTGCCTGCCACGGTGATATTGCCCACAGCACCACCCTGCTGGGCTCACCATCACCAGGCACGTTTGCTCTCTTCCCATCATGGTGGGGTGCTCATGTTGCACTCGCCCAAAGCAATCTTGCAGGTTAAACCCGTGACTTAATGCTGCAAAACTCCTCAGGAATTCGCTCCTGAGGCAAACTCCCTGGTGGCTGCCATGCTGCTGAGCTCACTGTGAAGCAGCTGGGCTCACTCTGCCTGGGGACCCCTCAGTCCCAGCCCCACTGCTGCCCGCTCCCAGCGCTGTGCACCGCCCCGCTGCTGCCCTGGAGTCTGAACTCTGCAGACTCAGTCAAAAGGCAAGAAACGCCCCAGGTTTTCCTCAGTGGTTTCTCCAAGGCAAGCACGAAGCGTGTGGCTCAGCAGAGGAATCTGAGGGCCGTATTATTCCAAGGACAGCAGGTATGGCGAACGTGCACAATTCTTTCAGTGTGCTGAAAACAGGACACAGCTCGTTCTAAAGCAGCATTGTGTTTTTAAAGTAATTTGTGCGAGATTCATTGTTGTGCTATCGACTTATGGCCATGTCAAGTAACGACACTTTTGAAAAGTTGCCTAGAGGATCAGATCCCCGTTCAGCAGGGAATTAAAAAATGTTTCTGGAATTTTGCTTTGCAGTCGGGAATCTTATTTTCTTATCTCACATTGTACAATTTATTTTTCCTAAAGCAGTGTGTTAAATTATTTGTTATTGTTGGACTCAGTCAAACAGCTTTATCCCCAGTGTAGTCATGACGTTTTGGAGAGAAACCAAGGATGAATTTGTCACAGTGTGCTCACCAGATCAGCTGGCCTTTAGGTTAACTGTCAAAAGACAAAATTTCTACTAAAAACATTAGTGAAGGTCCCCTAAGCCTCTCCGAGGTTGCCTAAAATCTTTCTTCTTCAGGCTGTAGCTAAATCGGCTCAGAAGTGCTTCTCTGAGGCTCCATCAGCAGGAGGCATGGATTCAGGTGGCGGTTCTCAGATCAGATTTATATACTTGCACTATTTTATAGGTTTCTGTCTTACAAAGCTGGAGAGCTGACATTGTGATTTATGAACTATCAGATCTGCAGGACATACAGGCTTTAACAAGATTGACTGAGCTGTAATGTTTGTGATTCCAGTCTGGGATGAGAGACAGTAAAAAGGGGTGCCAAGTAAATAGACAAAGCGGAAGTGATTATTTCAATGTGTACATTAAATTATGTGTAAAGTAAAGGAAAGCTAACGTAGCTTTAAATGTAGCTTATTGTTTGGCAAGGTAGTAGTGTAAGGAGAACAGAATTGTCTTTTTCCACTACAATACACTTTTATTAAAGGAAGAGGCTGTAAAGCATGGGGTTCAAAGGGAACATTTTATTGAATAAACAGTGCGGCTCGTGGCTTAGAGTATGGAGAGTGTGGTGAGTGAGACTTTTATAAACAAATCCTTAAATTCATTACCTCTGTGTAAGTGGCACGTCTGCTTTGTTAACATGAACATTATATCTAGCCCCTAATGGAAATGTTGTGGTAGAAAGGTATGTATAATTTAACAGTAAAAGAACCTGAAAATGTGCAGATCAGTTAATTGCTAAAAGCGATGCTGTGATAGACCACAAGCAGGCATTGATTTTTAATACTTCCATTGCAATTGCAAGGGTGTGTCGTGTTATGAGTGCTCTATGGAAAGCTGCAGAGCATTTTACACTGACTGATTTACGTTGTCATGCGCAGTACAGGAGATGGCATAACATCTGAGCTCTGGATGGATAGTGGTAGCAGAGCCCTGCGAGCGCTGTGTAGTGAACTGCAGTGCTTGTGGTAACCAGTTTTCATCTTTAATAAATTTTATTTCTCAGCCTTGTTTCATGTTCTCAGCATCGGTTGTCCTTAATCATTCGGTACTGATCTAATTTTGGAACCACGAGTCTCCCTGTCAGCGGCATGAAGCCCAGACGCCACCAGGCAGCCAGGTGCTGCCTCCATGCTGTGCTCAGGAGCTGTGCCTGGGTCCTCTGCAGCTCCAGGTGTGGGGACTTTGCAGCAAGAGCCCGTCCTTCCAGTTGACTTCTATAGTGCTCATGTCTCATGCCACAGGGCAGGCACAGGCCTTGGGGTCATCAACCAGAGCCCCATTGCCCAGATCACTGACATTGGGCTTGGTGGCAGCAGGGAGAGGAGAGCACAGGGAATTCAAACTAAGCACCTTTTCTGTTAGCAATCTTGCCAATTTTTAAAGCTTTGAGAGTCTGGTGAAATGATGAAACAACAACAACTTCGTATGGTAGAGGCAGAGATTCCCACTGTCCACCCACTGGTGGAGACTGGGAGTGTTTGCACCAAGCAGCAGAGAGTACGGTCAAGAATTGTGCTGCAGGATATCAAACCCACATGAATATAACGGAAGTTGTCAGCAATAATGCAGGAGCGGCTGTAATTAAATGTCTGTCAATGAGCGCGACGTCACTCCTGTTTTGCAGCCCTCTAAACCTTCGCTTACATCCTTGCTGTTGGCAGGTGGCCTGGGAGGAGAGCTGGAGAGCGACGCGAAGGACAGCCGGGCCCTGGAAGAGAGGAACAGCGTGACGAGCCAGGAAGAGAGAAATGAGGAAGATGAAGACATGGAGGATGAGTCAATTTACACCTGCGATAACTGTCAGCAGGACTTCGATTCGCTGGCAGACCTGACTGAACACAGGGCACACCACTGTCCTGGAGGTAATGTTAAACTCGCTTTGCAGTTCTGACAGGTGGTTAGCTGGGTAATTGGACATAGCAACAGCTTGAGGCCTCAAGTGAGATTAAAGAATTAATAATGTAATTTTACAGTTAATGTAATTTTATTGTGGTGCCTAGGGTAGCCTTTGTTCACTCCTTTAATAAAATTAAAATAAAAGCAACAGCTTTCCAATTGGAATCTGTAAGTAATTATGATAGACAAAAATGTTTTGCTTTTTTTTAAACATTAACATTTTCAGACAGGGTATTTTTCCCTGTCGCCCCAAATTTTGCAAGGTTTTAAAAAGTTACGTGGCTGAAGGGTGGGAAACTCCCCACAAATAAAGGCCTCTGAACCCCATTATAGGACGTGGCAATTTCTGAGATTGAAATTTGTAGTTTGAGATTTATCATCCACCCTTAAAAATATGCCTTTCTCCCTAGGTTGCATTGCATTTCCTTTTGAATGTTCTGAAGGTGAGGGCAGCATCAGCCTCCCCTGATCTTGTTGCAAAGTAAGACCAAGCTCAGAGTGGTGGAGTGAACAACGGCCGCCCACCCCACCTTGCCTCGCACAGCTCCCCATGCACAACCACTGGTGGCAGAGGGCACTTTGCAGAGCATGCTGAGGAGAGTAATGGGGGTAGCAAAAAGCCTCATAGATTTTACACAAAACTAAATAAGTTCTTAAGAGCGTAAGCGCAGAATATGTTGATAGGTATGTGAATACGGAATTCTTATCCTTCCCTTCCTGAAGCCAAGTACTCTGCCAACATTTTTCTCCAATTGTCTAAGATGTTTTTAGCCAGTTCCCACAGTGGCAGGCTGAGGCTGGCAGGGCAGGAGGGTTACTTTCTCCTCCGGTGCAGTATTATCCCGTCCTCGTTCCCATGAGTGCATATTCCTCCCTGACTGCCTAATTTGTTCGGTAATTTGTTCAGGTCCTGTTCTCCTTTTTGGGCAGAAGGGAAGCTGCGCTCAGCCAAGGCAAGAGCGAGGCAGGGTGTACAGGCAGGGTGGGCTGCAGGCAGGCTGCAGCCGGCCCTGCCCTGAGCCAGGTGCAGCCCACCTGTGTCTGCAGGGCTGCTTGCTGCCTGCTCTGGTTAAACACTGCGCAGGATGCAACTCTGGAAGTACAAAAACCAGCAAGGTTTTGTCTCATAGGGTCCTTTTTTGGCCAGCTGACAACCACTAGATTGCCCTGAGATTTCCGCAAACAAAGTTCATGATTTTACTGCAGGGTAATAGGCAGGAAAATGCTGTTGAATAAAAAAATCCTCACTTTCCAGACCAGGATGTGAGGTGCACAGCCCACGCTGGTCCTCTCCAAAGACAGGGGCAGATGCCCTGCATTGTGTTGGTGCAGTCACTGGTGATCCTTCCACAGAGTGGGCACTGTTACCCGGTGTGCTGCGTGTCCCCACCATACAGCCAGGCATGGTGCTGGGCAGGGGGGGACCAGCTGCTAGCTTGCACAGGGGGACAGGGTGTCAGAAGGAACCATTGTTTTTCCTGTAGCTAACATGCATTAAAATGCAGCAATCTTAGAGGTTTGAGTCTATATGGTGAATGTTTTCACACCTCCCTTTTTATTTTCCCTTCAGTGTAGTTTCTGTTAGCAAGACTAAGAAATATAAATTCTGGTTTTGGAATCTATCAGAATAATTTGTGAGTATTCCCCTTGCTAATTTTTGATTGCAGGTAGCATAACTTAATCATCTTTTACTGTCTTCTCATGCGTGGATGATTTACAAAGACATTTTGTCATAAAAGCACCATATAATCATCTGCATATACATGTAGTAGGTGCTGATTATCTCCATGTGAGGAAATGCTTGTTCCAGAATGAGAGTGCCTGTTTTCTCTTCAGTTTAAGTGTCATGAAGTTATTTAACGTGAATGGGAAGGTTGCATTCATCTATTCTGGAATGAGAATGTTCCCATGAAGACAATCTGGAACGTTGCTTGATATTTACATATCTTACCATGAGGAAAAACAGCTTTCAAGTTCAGACCCACTGATTTGTTCAATAACCACAAGCATTTTTGTTCAAAGCATTTAAAAAACACATTTTTGTTTAGCTTACCTGGAAAGACTTGCACCACCAGGGTGAGAATCTGAGGAGTGCTAGGAAGCACGGTGTGTTTAGAGATGTTCCCCACCACGTGAGCTGCGTCCTGAGTTGCCCTGTTTTCTTTTGTCTCTAATGCCCGCCTGACACATCTGAGGTTGTAACGCGGTGCCTGACCTCTGGGCAAGCCAGAGTTTCATGTCTTAATCTGAAGCAGGGTGTTCAGTCGTGTCTACGTGGCTCCAGATCGATACAGGTAATATTTGTAGTGATAATATCACCAGCCTGATAATACAACGTAACTAATGACTTCCTCTGGGATGCTGAAGTTAGGAAGGCATTGTAGCTCTGGAATGCTGCAGGATTATAGGGGCTCACTCCAAAGAGTAGGATAAACCATCTATTTCACTGGAATCCCTTAGAAATTCATTACAGTGGGCTGAAGTTATAATACAGTTTGAACACAGCTTCTTTGACATGTAAGAAAGTAACAAACAGCCATTTCCCCCCATTGCTTTTTTATGCATTTCAGACTTATTTCTTTGAGGACAAAACTGCTGATATCTAGACATGTCTCGTAGCATAAGTGTGCGGCATTCCTTTGTTGCCAGCCTGGTGGAGGTATTCTCCTGGCCCCAGAAGCAGCCTGGGGGCTCCTAGTACCTGAGGGATCTATGAGGGGCCCCAGCGGGGACAGTGTGTGGTGAGCAGGCATCATGTGTCCTCACCGGTTCCTGGCATACCTGCTTTCCTACCCTAACCTTGAGCGTGAGACAGAGAGCACCTTTGAAATCCCCCAAGAACAGACAGAAACACCCAATGCATACGCTGGATGTATTAAGCTTTTAAAATTAATTTAAAACTTGCTCCTGTCCCATGTCCCCTTCACTCGAGAAGACTCAGTCATTGCCACCTGCATTACATGCAGTCCTCTCTGTATGTTTTTGCACACTCTGTTAGTGTAGATGTTGTGACACAGCACAGCACCACGTACAAGACTACAGGATTGCTTGTGAACTTGCAGATGAGGGTGTTCGGTGGATGCATCAAGCAACCATTCTGCAACGCTGAGTTGTTTGTTGTCTGATGAAAAGTGGCTACAAGCCCCAGGAGTCCACGCGTGGTAGTCTGGTTTAGCTTCTGTTTTTACTGTGTTATTTTTGCATCCTCCACCCATGCCAGCCCTTTTCCTCCTGCTGGGTGAGCATAGCCTCATGTAAACCTTTTTCCTTTGGTTTCTCAGCTGAATGTAGAGTGTTTTAAAGCAAATTAGTGCACCAATGAACTGGACAGAAGTAGGTTACGCTGGGGTCTCTGAGCATTTCATGAGGTCCTCTTCTGTTGTTGATAACTTTACAGGTTGTCTGTTTCAAACAGCAGCAGAGCTATATATGGATATTGCCAGCTGGGAAGCGGCTGATTTTTCTAAACTACTGTACGGTAGGAACTAGTTTATAATTAAAGTCTTGCAGTTGCTCCTGTTAAATGCCCTGTAACTTGTACACTAGGCTTGCATTTGAAATGAGGTATTGTAACTATTTCATGCTAGTGTATAATTTTGCATTTTCTTGTCTTTCACCTGCTGCAAGAATTATAATTGCCATGCAACTGTATATGTGGGATGCTCATCCAGAAACCATACACAGCAGTTTGTCAAGAAGTGACCGCATCTCAGTGGTGCTTTAATCGGGCAGTACTTTGTACTACTTGACTTCTACTTGACAAAGATAGACTTCTTGCATGTATTTCCCAAATTAGCCTTCCCCTAAATTATAATCTTTTGTTGCACCTGATTGGCAAGTCATAGATTTTCAGGTGTTTTGCTGCTGGTGTTGCTTCTTTAAACTGATGAATTACTGATCATCCTCCTCAAAAGAAACTGAAATGCAGTTGTGAAAAAGCAGTGTGGAAACTTAATTATACACCTAGCTTATACAGCTGTGGCTCTAATGACCTACTGGCCCTAATTACTGTGTTGTGGCTTGGTCTGAGTGCTCCTGTCCTTGCCAGAATTTTGCTCCTTTTTCTTAACCTGACTAGTGTTTCAACCTAAAAAAAAATAACATTTCCTTTTTTTGTTCTTTTCTACATTGTTGTGCTGAAATGCAGGTTTCCTTCTTTCCAGAGGTCATGGCAGTGTTTTCAAAATTGGCACCAGAAAAGCTCTGTAATATAGTAAACTGTAAAAACATGGATTTTCCCTGGAGCCCTCAGCTCTCACTGCCTGGCTCTGACAACGGGTACCAGGGCAGGTTTCATGCTGTTGGTTCCTTGAGGGGCTGCGATCTTGGGGTCCTGTCCTTACTTTGTCTTAGCCATCCCCTCTTGGGGCCCACATTTGTCCTGCTGGTTGGCGTTTGTGCCTGCTGGTGCTGAGAGCTCTGGAAGGCTGGGTCCTGCAGCTGCAGGTGGGGTGGGATGCGCTGGGCTGGGCTGCCTGGGAAACGCATGCGTGTTGTGCAGAATGCAGAGCATAGTCCTGTAGCTGAACTGTGAGCTGAAGGCGCACAGGGGCACATTTCAGAGTGTAATGGTGCATGGTGACCTTGGAAGACAAGGTGGCTTCACGGCATACCCCGAGTGGTGTGCTTCATTGCAGGGCAGCCTGCTGAGGTGGCTTTGTGTAGCGCCAAGTGAACCCTGTGTGGAAGCTCTGTGAGTTTGGCCAGGTTGCCCAGAGAAGTTGTGGATGCCCCACCTCTGCAGGTGTTCAAGGCCTGGCTGGATGAGGCCTTGGACAGCCTGATCTAGTAGCTGGCAGCCCTGACTGTGGCAGTGGTTTGGAGTTTGATGACCTTTAAGATCCCTTCAACCCGAGCCATTCTATGATCCTCTGAGGCTAACTCATGGGTTTTGCGGGCCTGTATGTGAGAGCTTGTAGTGCTGGAGAAGCACATGAATTTGGAACAAAGCTCGCTGGCCATATGCACACAGCGTGGGATTTGCTCAGTGCCCCAGTGGAGGCTCCCCTGCGGCGGGCACTGCGGCATGCCCACAGCAGACCCTACATGAGCACCGGGCAGTGCACAGGCAGATAAGAGCCTGCCAGGCTGCCAGAGCCTCCCCCCGCAATCGGCATGGCCACCTTTATGCTGGGCCTCTGGGGACGGTGGCATGGGAGGCAGCACCGGGCCCTGCGCTCGCAGATAGGAGCAGTGCCAGCGCAATGGCAGGAGGCCGGGCCACGCGTCACCAGAACCCTGTGGGAGGGCAGCGCGGGCCGCACCTGCCCTGCTGCAGCCTTGTAGTGGCGATCGCTGTGAAGGGCACGGCCATGGGCTTGAAGACTGGGCAGACATATCTCAACTAAGAAGATGACTTTCCTCAATCAGCATGTGTCTTCTGCCTATGAAGAATATTCTCCCTGTCATTTTTAAACATATGGCCCAGTGAGGAGCTGAGGATGACATGTTAGTATGGTTGTATCAGCAAGAGACTGTTTCGTCCTTGCTACTTGAATTGAGTTTTATTTACCTACTTTTATCTGGTTCAGAAAGCAGTCTGCAAAGTGTGCACAGGTACTCATGGAAATGGTGGGGTCCAGTCTGTCCCGCTGCAGCCTGGAGCTGGGTTCCTGACGGTGAGGGGCTATCTGCAGCCTTGTCACAGCACAGCGCAGGCTGGCGAGTGATGGCTTGTTTCTTGGCACCTCGGAAATCCAAATAATACATGGCTTTGCAGAAGAGGAGAGAGGGCAGGCATGGGAATGTGCTTTCTGTGCCCATAGAGGAGGGGGCTGCTGCTGCCAGCAGCTCCCCACACTTGGGAACAGTACGAAAATGTGGAGCGGTTCTCCTCTATTTAATTTTAAGCAACCTGACTGCCTATGCCAAGCCCTGGGAGAGTGAGATGCTACAGCCCTCAGAAGGGCAGACTGGAGCTGTGGTAGGTCCCTCTGTCCCACAGGGGCTGTTTGTATCTCTGTATGAAAGGGAGCTACAGGGCAATCACCAGCCTGAAGGGTGAGAACAGTGCTGGGAGCACTGGTATGGGGTTTGGGGGTCTTGAAGAGCCCATGAAGAGGCTCCAAGTCTGTTTGCAGGCTTCCCATTGGGGTCTTATGCACCTTGACCCAGGGTTGGAGCCTGTGACATGTGGCAAGGCACTGCAGGTAGGGCAGCAATAGGGTGCAGTACCTCCATCACCACCTGTGCTACGACACAGCCATGTTTGTCTGTCGGTCCTGGATCCTGAGCAGAAAAGGGACAGTACTTGTCCTGATGCAGAGACCAGGCAGGTGGAGAGGTGATGGCTGGCCTTTGGAGAAAAAGCAAGAAAGGCTTCAGTGTTTGTTATGAAACAAGCAAGCAGCAGAGCACTGCAAGCAATCCTCACAGAATGTAATTTTGCAGTTGGAAGTAATGGAATAGAAAAGAGTATTTCTAATGCTGATTTATTTGAATTTAGAGAATATAATTTAAAAAAAAAAACAACAAAAAAAGGGAGTGTGTGTACAAACACTGTCAGGAATTTCTATCTTTTTTTTTTTTAAGCAAGCTCTAGAAAAAAAATCCCTGCAGAAGTTCTGTAGTGCATATTTGAATGCTTTTGTTGTAGCCTCATTAAACTTGGCTTGTCTGCAGATACAGCTGGCATGTTATTAACTGTGCTCCAGGCTTGGGGAAGCCAGAAAGCAGCCTCCACCCCCCAGTGCCGGCTGGCTTTAGGGAAGCGTGCCAGCATGGGTTGGTCCTCTTCAGCCGTCTGGCTTTGGGAACGCACACTGGAGCATCCCTGCATGGCCCCGGGGTCGGGGAGCCGAGGGCTCAGCCGGCCTCTGGCACTGACCTGAGGGAGGGCCGTGTCACGTGCCCCGTGCCACCTGGCAGCTGTGTGAGCAGGATGGATCCACTGAGGTACGTGGCTCCCCTCACCCGGGTGTCTGCACCCTCCATAGGGGTCTCACTCCTTTCTTTAGTGTGGGCTGGCAAGGAGCAAATTAGCGATGATCTGCCAAATAGTTTCTCCATTCTGAACGATCTCCTTGTTGGACTGAACCAGTTTGATAAATTGAATAAGGGAAATATTTTCCCTGCACCTGCTGGAGAGGCTGTTGCTCTCTAAGCTGGGTTTGCACATCAGAAGACCTCCACCAGAGGTCTAAGCAGCTTCTGACTTCCTTCAAACTTTGGCAATGAGCATGTACCTCTTGAATGCTGTTTCGTTTAAGTAATTTTAATAGTTTTTTTGATGACGAGTTTACTTGTAAAAGTAGATTTCATAATCTTCATTCAGAATTGTTGAAAAGATAATCTGTAGAAATTTAAGTGTAGTATGTATAAAATATAGGTAATATTAATCAAACTTCTTGCTTAATGTTACCAGCCTTTATTGCTTTAGGTAATGAAAAAACGGAGTTTTCAAGGCACCAGGTCTGTTCATCTTAGATAGTACCTTCAGCATTTGAGTACTTCATGATCTTAAACCATTTTAGACTGGTGGCTCCTTTCTGACACAAGGAAGTACCGGTCTTATTTTTATCATCATGGAATTAAGAAATCATTCTGTTTTGGCTTAAGTTCTGCCTTTTCCTGGAAGGCGTGTTCTCTCCTTCCTTCCCTTACTTCTTGTTGATATGAGGTTTGTGTTGTCTTTGAGAACCAATGTCACTGACAAATAGAAGGATTCATTGTTAGTCTGTGTGGCTCCCACGAAAGGGCACCCTCTGATGCTGCAGAAGCCTTGTATCGTCATGAGAGAGATGGGAGGTCAGGGCTTGGGGGAGATCCTGTGCCATCCCTCTTTAGCAAACTGGCTTGTGAATGCGGCGTCCCCAGTCTGCCCAGTAACGTGCATGACACTGGTACTGTAGCCGAGGGCTCCAGGTGGATTTTGTTATCAACACTGATAACCCGGGATGAGTTTCCTCATCCTTGTGCCAGATTTTAGCATTTGGATCCATCTCTTCCTTAGGCTTCCTCAAAAACCTTTCTCAGCACAATGGTGAAAGACTTTTTGGCTCATCCTTGCATTGCTGCTCTATTACTGTAGCCTTGCTGAGGAGGACATAAGGAAAGGCTGAAGAGGTCCATCACTTTTCTTCTCTCCAGGGAATCTCTTACATTAAACATTTGAATAGATTTTTGAACGTAATTCCCAGTCATTTCCTCTGCAGTGAACTCAGTTCACTTGTGCAGACTTTGTACTTAATGATATATCCTAAAATAAATGAGATTTAGATATAATTTATATTAAATGGTCATTTTAGAAATCTACATCTACTAATTATTCATTAGAAAACTTGGAGAGACAGACAGAAGTAGAATAAATTCTTCTTACGACCTTGCTGTCTATAGAAATATACCTGCATTCATGTTCTCCAAGCAAAAAAAGGATGCTGGTGATTTATAGGACTCCAAGCATCATCTAACCAGATTTGAACTCAGCATTCAATCTGCATCAGTCAGCCTTTGCAGCCAGCCAGGCTAAAGCCAAGAACCAGCTCATCCTTAGGATAGCTGTTCAGTGGCTGTACTGCTGGTAGTTGAAGTCTGCAGCTCACTGAGGGACTGCTGCTGTGGGTGCTCCAGCTCTCCTCAGGCACTGCTGTGGCCACTGTCTGTGCTATCTCCCTGCAGTCCCTCCTCTCAGGCTGTTTCCTTGCTCTCCTCACTGGACTCCTTCCTGGACTCTGACCATTTTGCATTGGGCTTATAGCAGCATCCGGTGCCATTCCATCCCATCACACGCTTGCCACGCTCTGTGTTACAAAAGCTCTTCCAGGTAAGAACTGTAGCCCATCAGATAGTCCAGCAGTGCGCAGTGCAGCTGCTGGGTGTCCCTTGCTGTATAGGGATAAGCTGCCATCTTTAGGAGGCTGTGCCTGTGCCTGCAGTGCTGCCTGTTCCTGCAGCCACTCGCTGGCTGTGTCCACATCAGCGAGTGACAAGCGGGCACTTTGGCTCCAAAGAGCTAGGCGAGGGGCAGGAGGATGGGGAGGAAAAACAATTTGTGAACTTGCCCTTCTGAGATTGCAAACGCTTCTCTCTGGTGGCTGGGAGCACTGTGGTGCTGCCGGCAGCTGCACCCGAGCCATCTTCTGCTGTCAGCAATGTCACTGCAGAGCCCTCAGCTGCTTGAAGGAGCCGCTCTGCGTGCACCGGGGACAGGGGAAACTCAAGGATGGAATGCTGCAGTGTGTGGGCTGCTCTGCGTTTTACTCCAAGGAAGATGTTATCCACAAATGTTTTAAATTAGGCTATCCTTGATAGTTCTGGTGGTGTGGAGCTCAACCAGAATTTCAGGAAAAAATAAGTTGCTCTGTTAAAGCAGACATGAAAAAAAATGAAGGGCTTAACTTTTGTCCTGAGGGTGATAGAACAGCACCACACAGCTGAAAATCAATCTGACCTTCACCCACGTGACGTTGTTGTCTCAGTCTGTCTTTCATTTCCTTTGGTTGAGTGAAGGCCATGGCATTCAGTAGGGAGAAAAGCCAGAGGGAGGTGGGGAGAATCCTGTTTTCTCTGGAAAGGCTTCGGTGCTTGCATAAGTTGACTCCATAAAGGGAGTCGCTGTAAAACTTCAAATTATTATCATTATTTTTTTTTCCCCAAAAACAGCAACTCAGCCCCTTCGTCGCCTAATACTTAGGAATCACATTGAGGTGAAGAAGATACGTGCTGTAAAATAATTAGTGAATAAAATGCGTTTGTGATGTAAAACATTCGGTTTTAATTTAATGTAGAATTAGTTGATGACAGTATTTTGAAATGAAGTCTTCGTGCAGCAACAGGAAACCTGCACGTTCATTTAAAAACAGAAATTTGTACCCAAAGGGGAGAAAAAAGGCCAATTATTTTTTCCAGAGATGTTTTAACATTCTGTGTTGCAGGCTTTGTCCAGACAAAGCGAATGTACCCAGTTACATGAGTATTTACATACACATCAATAAACCAATAGTTAGGGCTTGTGTATCAGCAGTATTATTGATTTCCAAAATACAGGTACAATTTCCATTGGTGCAATGCTCATTTTACACAACATCCTGCAGCAAGCTGTATGGGCAGTGTAGATGGTAGGCACTTTCCCACCTCATTTGCTCAAAGATGTGGAATGAATTTAATGAATGGGTAAAATTCTGTGCAGAATTTATTTCTATAGAAAACACCAACAAAGGAGAAAACCAAGTACATAGATACCTTTTGTTGTTGGGTGTTTTTTGGGGGGCAGGGGGAAGATGAACGAAGCTACATCCAGAAAGCCATTAAAGGTGCAATTCATCCTTCTTCATCCAATCCCCTGCTTCTTCGTTGGATTCAAACGCAACCCTGGGCCAAAATATTGCTAGAGAATTTCTTCTGGAAAATTGGAAAACAGTAAATTTTCCACACGGCTTTTACAAAACTAAGAGTGCTGTGAAACCTGTATAGTGCAGCTTTTTCTGATTTATTTCGGCATATCCAGATAGCATTGTTTCATGCCTTAAACTGTTGCACAGCTTTGTATTCCTGTACCAAATATACACTGTAGCAACCGTAGCATGGGGAGAGTGAGGGATACCTGCCATTCTCTTTGTTCAATAAATGTTGCTTGTTTTAGGAGCTCTGTAAGAAATGCCAACTTCTTGTTAAAAGGATAAAGACAGAGATTGGATTTAGCTGTAGAGATTAATCCCTGCTTCGTAAAGGTTACGAGTTAAACAATTTCTTCATTAATCTGTTTGGGATGTTGGAGATTAATTTGCGACTATAGCTTATTATTTAAGTGTGGTTTGTCAGATGTACCAACAATCACGGACGCAGACCTTTGCTATTATTTTACACATTATTAAAAGAAAATCCATCAAATTTAAAAGATGTTGGGACCTGTTCCTGGTGAGCTCTTCTACTCATGTCTCACTGTGATATACCCAAATGCTATTTGCATAAATGCGGAATTTAATAAGTTATCATTCTGATTAACGCCATTAACTGCTTAACTACTGTAGAAATTGGCTTCCAAAGTTGCTTCGTGGTAGCTGTTGCTCTCAACGTCATTCCATTTGCTGTCTCACTGGGGATAATGGTATGCAAGGGAAAGCAAGAAGGTCAAGGATCTTTTTGTTTAGTCTCTTTGCACATTAAAAGTTCTATTATGTGTTTGTATTGCATGTGGTTTCCAGTCTGTTGGCTACAGAGCTTTCAAAATCCATTGATGATGAGTTTGTGAAGCTAAGTATATCTTGTGGGTTGTCACTACCAAGCTATCACTGTGTGCAGCAGTTGGGGCCAATGTATAACAAGTGTTTTTCAGAATGAGGAATTTTGAAACCGAATTAAATGGTCTTACACGAGGGTTCACAAAATGCTGGTCTAGAAGGCGACAGAAAACACTCATACCCTGCTCTGTGCCGGGTGTTGGGAGTGATGCTGCTCTATTTATGGGGATACGTGTCTGAGTTTGGGCTTTTTATGTTTTTTTATAGGGTTGGGGGATGGGTTGTGGTGCAGTTGTGACTGACACAGCTGTCACAGTGCTGCACGGGCTGAACAAAGCCATGCCCTCGCAGGCAGACTCCCCTGCCCAGCAGGACACAGGTGCGGGAGTGGGGGCTGCTTCCCAGTGGTGGGGGAGCACCGTGCTGGGCTGTGGGATGCATCCAGTCCCAGGGCTGGCACAACCACAGTGCCTGCTTGCATTCTGCAGCCAATAGGTCAACCCTTTAGAAAACCAGCTTCAGCCAACAATAGTTAATAGATTTCATTTTGGTCTTAAGCAGTCATGGTCACATTTTGACATGTAAACTTGTGGCTATAAAAAGTGGAAGCAGCCACTCTTATTGTGTGGAGGCTGAGTGCAAACTCAGGCAGATGTCACTGCCTTCTTCCCAGGCGTCAGTATGAGATAACCATTCTCTTCTAAAATGAAAGCAGAGATTTGTTCCAAACAATTCATGTTCTGACTGCATGAGTACCTTCACACCTGTCAGTTGCATCCAGTGTGCTCGCTCCCCAGGGCTACCCGGCATCTGGGAGATCCTGCTGAGCCCAGCCTGAGCCCTGCTGCAGCGAATACCTGCGATGATATTCTGTTGGAAATGTGGTTACACCATCACACATCATCCCTTGCATTATTCTGTTCTGCTCCACTCTATTCCGGCTTTTATAACTTTTGGGTTAAATTCTACTCTCAGCTGTTTCAGGAGCATTGCAGCTCTCTATAAGATGTCTTGCTGTTCACTGTGGTGCTGGTAAGCTCAAAAACATCTGCAGGCAGGGTCAGTCCAGCCTGCTGGTCTTCAGAGGATATTTACAAAGTTTCATAAGGCTTGGACCCATATCCACACCCATGCTAGATGCAGTGTCTACAGATTATCCCCGAGAGCCTCTTACAGCTTTGTTTGCATTACTATCTAGAGCTCTCCCACTGCTGAAATCCTCAGGAGAGAGCAGTGGTCAAGAGTACTTAGAAACATCTGTTAAAAATTCAGACAAACACTGCGCTGTCACTAGAAGCTGCTAGGAGAAGGGCAGTGAAATTTATCATGTGGTGCTACAGGAAGAAGGGACATATTTTGTTCCTTCTCTTTTCCTTAAAAATCAATAGTTTGGCCAGTAAGTATAGGAAGATGCCCTGCAGAGCCTGCCTGGGACGGGGAGCTGCTTTTTGCCAATGTCACAAGCTCAGTCGAGAGCCAAGCTCGCAGCCTTACAGGAGTGCTGCTTCCAGTCTGTGTGTGCTTTGTCACACATGTTCTGCTTGTTTCAAGGAGCCCCATGTTGATTGTGCAGCCCTAGAAAGTGGTGGCGGTAGGAGAAGAAGGACTTTGCAGTGACTTTTCTTTCACTTGCCATCCACAGATGAAAGGGGAGAAGTTCTAAAGACAAACGTACTGTTGCATACTGTTTTGTGCATGGCTACGTATTGGGTTCAGGGAGTACTTGAGAAATATTGGCATTTGTCCCTGATGATGCATCATGAAGTTACAGGCAATTTGGCAGAAAAAGGCCCAAGTTTTGCGATGCGTGCGGTCAAACTTGCTATGAAGTTGTGCTTCACCACGGCCAAACCCAGGCCCTGCTCTGCATGCAGAGCTCACCTCTCCCTGTCCCCGGGGCACAGCAGGGGCCATGCAGGCAGCAGCGTGTGCAGGTGGGCTGGGATGGGCCCGCAGTGGGGACTGTGGCTGCCTCTGCTCTTGGCCTTCCCCCAGAGACATAAACCAGGTCCCCGCCCTACCCAATGCAAGGAAGCTTCACCAATCTTAGAGAAACTACGTTTCTATAACAGAAACTCAATTTCCCTCTGAGCTCTATCTCCAGTCCGATGTGATTCAAAAGTTAATAGGAAGGGACAAACAGTTAAGGCATATGACAGGCAATACGATCACATAAACCTTGTTTTCTTACGTTACCAGGCTGAAAAAAATGAACACAGCGCTCCTGAGAATAAATGAGTCGCTTCAAATTGAGACTTGATGGACAATGTTGGCTTTGTTATCACACTGCAGGCAGTGAGGAGACAGGGTTAAGGAGAATTTCCTGAGATATAAGCAAGTTGTTATTAGAGGGGTAAAGCTTCCTCTGCCATGTGTCCTCTGTAGCAGAGCTTGCATTACCCTGGCCCTCCTCCTTTTAGGAGCCTTTTGAGGAAAAGCCTCTGGTGACAGGAACATCTCTCAGGTCTTTTCATCCGTGAGCTGCCAGGTGAAAGAATGGGGCTAGAGAACAAAAGATGTTCTGATACTGCAGACAAGCTTTTGTAGGATCTGCCACGTCAGCTGTCTCTTATAAGGTCTACTGTATTTTCTGTTGATGGTGCTCTTCCCCTGAGGATTTCCCCACACCTGGGAACGCCTGCCATAACCCGTGCTGATATTTTCCTCAATGCCTTTTATTTCTGCATACAGATGGAGCTGGGTATCACACGCCGTCCTTGCCCTTATTCTGTTCTGCTCCTTGGCAGTCCCAGCTTTCCTGGCTCAGAGCTTTCATCCCACCTCCCTCTCAACCTCTTCCAGGAGGGGCTTTGCAATTATTTATAAGCTGGCTTGTCCTGTTTTCTGACATTTTCAGTGTAGTCTGTGGAAGAGGAAAGCTAAGTACATGCTCCCTGATTTTACAGGGAACAGAAAACCTGAAATAAATGTTAGTGGTCTGTGTTAGCGAGCTGTTCTTAGATTAGTTGTTTTTTTTTTTAAAAAAATGTGTGTATTTGGAAGCCAGGAACCTTTCCTTCGTCATAAGAGGTCTTCTGGGTGGAAAAAATTGTAGTGGCTGGCAACCACCTCTTGCCTTTTGTGTGCCTGGGGATGCCGGAAGTGCAGGCACCTAACTGGCTTGCCTGGTCCAGGGGCAGCTGTGTTCCCCTTGCCATCATAAAGCCAGTTTTCTCCTTCCTCCTACCACACGTCAGAGTAAGAAGCACCCTATGATTTACCTCCTTCTTCTGCTCATTGTGTTCTGAGGCTTGAGATTTTCCAAAATACATCATGGTAAAGAGGCAAAGCTTTAATGATTTGGGCATTATAGCTCCTCTAGAGGCATTTTTAGATTCTCTGAATGAAATAAACATCTATTTGAGCTGAAGAGCAGCATTTTCTCATTTTGCTGCTGCAAATAGGTGGGAGGAGTGACTAACTGCTCCACTGGAAATACTAAAGTGGACAGGCTTGTCTGCTGCCCAGTACTGCAAGTTGGATGATACACATCCCCATTTACCCCATCCCCTACCACAGCGATGCTGTGCTTGCTTACATGCATTGAATATGTGTGAGAGAATGATAGGCCTCCTGGCTGCCTTCTCTTCCAAAGATAACTCAAAATACAGAGTATCCTCTGTGGAAGATATACTCCTCCTGCCCTGTTGTGAGCACAGAAATCACGCTTCTTTTACTTTTGACCAACCTCAGATAAAAACTGATGGTTGCAGTTGAATCTCAGTTTGAGTTTTTCGTTAAAAGTGTTCAAAGCAAAATACAGGGTGGAGGATCTGCTGTGAGCCAAAACTAACCTCCCTGTTCTTGCCAGTGAAGCTGTATTGCCAAATTTCACACAGCCGTGTTCTCTAGCACCTCCTTTGAACACGAGTGTGGTTCTGGAGGCTGTTTTGAAGCTCCCACTTGAAACACTCTCTGTGAGCTAGCGGAGCATTTTCTGGCACTTAAGCTTCTGTATCTGGTGGCAGTTTGTTCTGTATAGAGTAATGAGTCATGGTTTGCTAAAGGAGAAAAAAAAAAAGGA